>JBCFYV010001001.1:17038368-17052340 GCA_039000515.1 Timema cristinae | reverse complement strand
TCAGGCGTTCTAACTGAACTTCTAGCTATGTCGGAGGTCTCCCATCTAACTGAACCTCTAGCTATGTCGGAGGTCTCCCATCTAACTGAACCTCTAGATGTCGGAGGTCTCCCATCTAACTGAACCTCTAGCTATGTCGGAGGTCTCCCATCTAACTGAACCTCTAGCTATGTCGGAGGTCTCCCATCTAACTGAACCTCTAGCTATGTCGGAGGTCTCCCATCTAACTGAACCTCTAGCTATGTCGGAGGTCTCCCATCTAACTGAACCTCTAGCTATGTCGGAGGTCTCTCATCTAACTGAACCTCTAGCTATGTCGGAGGTCTCCCATCTAACTGAACCTCTAGCTATGTCGAAGGTCTCCCATCTAACTGAACCTCTAGCTATGTCGGAGGTCTCCCATCTAACTGAACCTCTAGCTATGTCGGAGGTCTCCCATCTAACTGAACCTCTAGCTATGTCGGAGGTCTCCCATCTAACTGAACCTCTAGCTATGTCGGAGGTCTCCCATCTAACTGAACCTCTAGCTATGTCGGAGGTCTCTCATCTAACTGAACCTCTAGCTATGTCGGAGGTCTCCCATCTAACTGAACCTCTAGCTATGTCGGAGGTCTCCCATATAACTGAACCTCTAGCTATGCCTGAGGTCTCCCATCTAACTGAACCTCTAGCTATGTCGGAGGTCTCCCATCTAACTGAACCTCTAGCTATGTCGGAGGTCTCCCATCTAACTGAACCTCTAGCTATGTCGGAGGTCTCTCATCTAACTGAACCTCTAGCTATGTCGGAGGTCTCTCATCTAACTGAACCTCTAGCTATGTCGGAGGTCTCCCATCTAACTGAACCTCTAGCTATGTCGGAGGTCTCCCATCTAACTGAACCTCTAGCTATGTCGGAGGTCTCCCATCTAACTGAACCTCTAGCTATGTCGGAGGTCTCCCATCTAACTGAACCTCTAGCTATGTCGGAGGTCTCTCATCTAACTGAACCTCTAGCTATGTCGGAGGTCTCCCATCTAACTGAACCTCTAGCTATGTCGGAGGTCTCCCATCTAACTGAACCTCTAGCTATGTCGGAGGTCTCCCATCTAACTGAACCTCTAGCTATGTCGGAGGTCTCTCATCTAACTGAACCTCTAGCTATGTCGGAGGTCTCCCATCTAACTGAACCTCTAGCTATGTCGAAGGTCTCCCATCTAACTGAACCTCTAGCTATGTCGGAGGTCTCCCATCTAACTGAACCTCTAGCTATATCGGAGGTCTCCCATCTAACTGAACCTCTAGCTATATCGGAGGTCTCCCATCTAACTGAACCTCTAGCTATGTCGGAGGTCTCCCATCTAACTGAACCTCTAGCTATGTGGGAGGTCTCCCATCTAACTGAACCTCTAGCTATGTCGGAGGTCTGCCATCTAACTGAACCTCTAGCTATGTCGGAGGTCTCCCATCTAACTGAACCTCTAGCTATGTGGGAGGTCTCCCATCTAACTGAACCTCTAGCTATGTCGGAGGTCTCCCATCTAACTGAACCTCTAGCTATGTCGGAGGTCTCCCATCTAACTGAACCTCTAGCTATGTCTGAGGTCTCCCATCTAACTGAACCTCTAGCTATGCCTGAGGTCTCCCATCTAACTGAACCTCTAGCTATGTCTGAGGTCTCCCATCTAACTGAACCTCTAGCTATGTCGGAGGTCTCCCATCTAACTGAACCTCTAGCTATGTCGGAGGTTTCCCATGTAAATGAACCACTAGCTATATCGGAGGTTTCCCACCCTCTCTCCAACCCGTATACGTAAGGTCACTGATAGCGAGTATTGTTAGTTAAGGAAACCATCTTAAAATACTTCTAACAACGTTTACACTATCTTAATTTGTAGTTAAAAATATCCTATGTTTACTAAACTGTTCTCCCGTCCCTATTGGCTGGTAAAAAGACTGGTCCTGCCTTGTCAGCTAAACATCCGCAGTACGCCTGATATTTCTAGTCCACCGTCATCAACTGACATTTCCAAAATTCACTAGTTCTACTTTCATGTACGCATACGTCAAACCGTCTGTTCCGCAGTTGTCACTTCGGACAGATACAGAAGCTGTCAACTTTGGCAATTTTAGAGAAAGGCGTTGTAACCTTCAGTCAAAGTTAGCTGCTACTTCACAGTCCAATTTCCGTAGGAAAGAACTAATCTGACAGCTAACAAAAGTTGCTACACCTACTTTTGCGTGTTCACACAAGTAAAGTGATCCGCATTTGTCACTTTTAGTAGATATTATCAATAACTAGGGGAAAAAAAGTAAAATAATATACATTTTGACGGGAATAAAATAAGTTTTTATTTTCCAATAGGTTTATCCCATGAAAATTGGAACGAATATTCGTTTATCTTCTAAAAGGTTTTTCCTACTATCCCACAACTCCTTCCTGTTTTTTTCTCTAAAAAGGTAGTTCTATTATTCCTTCTCGTGTTTACCTCCAAAAGGTTCTCTATAATGTTCATGTTTCCCAGATTGTATGCCTTGGTCATTGTCTAGTTGTGTTGAAATAACCTCGCGTTCTTAAACGTAGTTTATTTTCGGAGCAGCCCTATCTAGATTGGTAGAGACCAGGGTAGGTGGTTGTCTCACAACAAATTGCCAACTAAACCACTCGCCAGGATACACATTATTTGCTAGAGTCCTTCATTCAGTAGGTAAACAAGTGCACTGCACAGTGTGTAAAATATGTTTCAGATTGATAAGGCTAGGTCAACAGGTGTAGAATAATTCACGAGTCAGGCCTGCAGGGTATTATTCCAGTTAGCTTTAGCTTTTAAAGAGGAGAGGTGATGTAAACATGTTTGAGGAGGAGAGTTAGTACGTGACTTTGGACATCCAGGAGGGCTGGTACGTGACTTGGAACATCTAGGAGGGTTGGTACGTGACTTGAGACACCTAGGGGGGGGGGGGGTTGGTATGTGACTTGGAACATCTAGGAGGGTTGGTACGTGACTTGAGACACTTAGGAGGGTTGGTACGTGACTTGGAACATCTAGGAGGGTTGGTACGTGACTTGGAACATCTAGGAGGGTTGGTACGTGACTTGAGACACCTAGGAGGGTTGGTACGTGACTTGAGACACCTCGGAGGGTTGGTACGTGACTTGAGACACCTCGGAGGGTTGGTACGTGACTTGAGACACCTAGGGGGGTTGGTATGTGACTTGGAACATTTAGGAGGGTTGGTACGTGACTTGAGACACCCTGGTGGGGGTTGGTATGTGACTTGGAACATCTAGGAGGGTTGGTACGTGACTTGAGACACCTCGGAGGGTTGGTACGTGACTTGAGACACCCTGGTGGGGTTGGTATGTGACTTGGAACATCTAGGAGGGTTGGTACGTGACTTGAGACACCTAGGGAGGGTTGGTATGTGACTTGGAACATCTAGGAGGGTTGGTACGTGACTTGAGACACCTCGGAGGGTTGGTACGTGACTTGAGACACCTAGGGGGGGTTGGTATGTGACTTGGAACATCTAGGAGGGTTGGTACGTGACTTGAGACACCTCGGAGGTTGGTACGTGACTTGAGACACCTAGGAGGGTTGGTACGCGACTTCTGACTTGGGACGCCCAAGAGAGTTGGACGCCCCTTGTGACACCTAAGTGGATTGCAATTTTACTAAAAAATTATTTAAAAAATATGTTAATACAATTTAATAAATTGTGATCATTTCAATTGTTATTGTAAGTCGCTAGTCATCATGATTAGTAAAATTTACTCATATGTTTGTACTTTGATCTCATTTATATAGTATATTAAATAAACAATAACCTTATCTTATAATCTATGAATTATCTTATCTTGTAATCTATTTGAATTATTTTGTTAATTTACTGCCTGAACGCCCTACGTTTTTTAAGTAACGTTTTATGTCCACCTAGGCCAGTGGAGATTCGCCACTATATTTTACCCGCGGCCTAGGTGCTAGTAGTAGTAGTAGTATTATTATTAGCACCGCGTCTTACTACCCATTCGGGTTATACGCATTTACGCTAATGTGTAATGGTCGGGTGATTGTGAGATGAAATGAAGGACCTACAGTTTAACGTGGAATCCGAACCACGGTGGAGGCCTGGCATTCCCCACATTCACAAGATGTCTTGTCAGAGGTGAAGGAAGGGTTTGGTAATCAGATAAATCTAGTAGTAGTAGTAATAGGTGTTATATCTAAGGTCCAATTAGTTTGTAAGTAGTGTCACCGATACAAGCCTGTATTCAGAAAGTTATTTATTGACAGTACGGTAGATAAATCAGTAATCACCTCAGAGAGGTGGATGACGTCACGGTGAGGGGGGAGCATGACATTACCAGAGAAACAGACCTTTTAGACTGGTATGCCTCCAAAATCAAGGTGTGTGTTATAATATATATATATTATATATATATATATATATATATATATATAAAATATATATATATATAAAATATATATAATCTGATGGGTTAGGACAGAGTAGCTATGATCATAATAATATATAATATTATGATACATAGTTAATTATAGTGAAATGCCTCAATACTTTATATTGGTCTAACGCACTACTCTAAGACTGCCAAAGACGGGGAGCTCAAGGTTCGATCCCGGTCGGATGCACCGAGAGGAGACTTCAAATCAAGGATCTTTAAAGCCTGTCTAGGTCCTTGATTCTAACCGGCTAATAATAAGGTAATGTTTATGTTTAAAGTAGTTTAAATGTTTATACCAAAGAGCATAGCTCCCCAGCAAGGTTAGCACAACCGACAGTAGGGAGGGGGAGGGGCGGGGGCAACCCCCTCCTACAGCCCTCTAGTGGCTGCAATGGTGATATTTTTTGTTATTTTCAGGGTTGCCACTATTTCCTTACTACCAAATCCCCTGTTAGGATCGTAAGCTTGGTATTAAAGTGATGCGAAAGCTGGTGGTGTACGACTGATACAAAGTTCACTCTACGATCTCTCTTCCCCTCTAAGCCCTCCTACATCGTTTCAAACAAACACCCCCAAACAAATAGAAACAGTGTCACGTGGCCAACAGCAGATGGAAGTGACATCAAACCGGCCGTATTTTACTCACCCCTACTCAGACTTGTTTTTCTGCTGATAAGGAGAGATATAATGGTACAAAGCAAACCCCGATGATAAGAAAGTGACATGAGCATCACTTCCTAAATAACACGAGGTGGGCCGTGTACTATCAGAAGAGGACAATCCCAAGGTCAAACAAACCTTAAGGCGCCCGCGCAATAGCAGCCAGGTCGTGTTCCCGCCGGGGCCAACAGAGTGACTGGAGAGTCTTATGGCACGACGCGCACTTGGCCGCGGCGGCCAGAGAGTCGTGGTCAGCCAGCCGCGCGGCCAGTTGCTTATACAGGATGCAATGGGTGGGCGCGCACCAGCAGTCAACTACAGAGCGGCCTGTACAATCCGTTCAGTCACTAGATGGAGCTCGCTTGTTGAGACCTGTACAGTCCGTTCAGTCACTAGATGGAGTTCACTTGTTGAGGAGCTACTTGCTCCGAGTTCATTGCGATACTACAGTACACGCTCGAGTGGTTGCGTTTCCCTCAGGCCACGGCCGCCGTGACTTGGCCTCTAGTGTGCGGGCGCCCTTAGGTTGGACTAGGAATGACGTATGGCAAGTGTAAACTTGGGCCCCCTTGTTATGTTGTGCCACGATATTTCTCTTTCTTTGGCCCCGCCCGCGTCTCACTAACTGTTCAAGTTGTACGCCTATGTACTAACTACACTAATGGGTTGGGGATTGAGAAGGCTTGATTCAGAGGAAATGTACCCACATTTGCGTAGAGGGAGATTAAAACCACCCTCAGTGCACCCGACCGGGATCGTACCCTGATATCTCCATCTTCGGCAGTCTAGTCCAACACGAAATTAGCGCGTTATACCACGCGGCCACCTAAGCGAGTCTGCTGCTACGATATTCGTACAATGACATGACTCAACCTTGTCAACTAGTTATCTACTCGTAGGTGACCTGGTGGTCTAGGGGTAAGGTGTCAGACTTCTGTGCTGGCGGCCGGGGTACGATCCTAGGTCCCGGCACAGATTTATCTGATTTCCAAACCCTTCCTACACCTCTGACAAGGCATCTTGTGAATGTGTGGAATGCCAGGTCGCCACCGTGGTTCGGATTCCACGTTAAACTGTAGGTCCTTCATTTCATCTCACAATCACCCTACCATTACACATTAGCGTAAGTGCGTATAACCCGAACGGGTAGTAAGACGCGGTGCTAATAATAATAATAATAATAATAATAGTTATCTACTTGTAAATCTCAAGTTTTTCTCTACCATGAATTTAAAAAAAAGTCTCAGTTAGTTAGAAAATAAGGAGCTAAGTAAGGGTTGTATCTACAGGAATCTCCACGCAAAGGCGTGTACACTTATAAATGGAACCGTTCTCATCCCTAACACATTAGAGTAATTAGTACACAGGCGTATAACACGAAAGTGTAGTAATGCGCAGTGATAATGATAATAATAATAATATAATCGATCTCGCCGGATACGAAGCAACAAGCAGTTCAGGTCGAATGGGGTGTTTGGCTGACGTTTGACTCGACTACACCGTAAATGCTCTCTTAAGTTACGACATCCTAACAAGCCAGAGGTGAGCTCCACACTTGCCAATACCATGACTCTCCCCGAGGAAGAAAGGAGACTATGTCACAAGCGCACGAAAGATTGTATTCGGGGAAAAGCAGGAAGGAAACCGACCAGGCCTATCGGACCATGTTCACACTCGAAACCCCCACCGTGCGATTAATGAGAAGGTTGATACAGGAGCATTACAGGTCCACCTTGACCCGCCATATATCTTTCTCAAGCTATCTCTCGTAAACAAAAACAACCACTCTTCTCAATCGCCCACTTCCGCCGTTCGGGCGAGGCGGAGTTGCCAAAATGGACCGGAGAAATACAGGTATAGCCTTCGTTCACAGTAATTAAGGTTACGGTCGTAAAACGTCGCTTGCCCGTTACTTGAAGCATGGGTGGGACATCGAATAAAAAACATCAAAATTGTCCATCAATACTGTATCATCGATGTGAAGAAATAAAAAAAGTCATCTACAAAACATAGACGTTAAAGAAATTAAAAGAATAAATTTTAAAACAAAAAGATAAGTGATCTTTTATTCATATCAAAGAGTCATTAATATGGAGAACGGAGAACGCCATGGTCGGCCACTGAGAGAGGCTGGGTTGAAACCACGATGGGTCAAATTACGAATAATAAGCAGTCGAGGACAAGTGGAGGATTGACTGATGTCCGAATACAGACTATTTATACGGCCCTAAGCAATCGTAATTGCAAGAAGGAGGAGATAGAAGTGTTCCGAGTGATATGAAGTGCACAGTAAGTGCGGTCATAGGCGCTTGTGCAAACGATAGGGGAATTTGTGAATATGAGAAGTTAAACTCTTCCAACTTCAGATGACTCACACTCTTGAGAGAGGTCAATGAGGTGAGTAATAAATGTCTCAACATCCGATAGAAACTCCTAATAATCTTCCAGGTGTTTATTCAGAAATAAACAAAACAATAATTTCTCTATTCATAGTTCTGATTAAACATTAATGAAAATAAAGAATTAATAGAAGATCCTAATAGTGAGCATTGTTGAAATATTAACTGATATTTGGATATTAACTGGATTGAAAAGGCCGTTTTTGATCATTTTAAAACGGCTTCACAGCTAAGCACTGTGCATAAATCTTCATTCTTTCATAATATGGACAGTCTGTATTTATTAACAAGACACTATGTCGCTTTGTCCCCCATCGTCAGCTCAGAAAATATCGAGTAATCATTCAAATACGAGTGCACTGAACATATTTCTGCCATATATTGGTATTTTCTTCTCTTTTACTCCCATACCTAGCGCGGGAGCTGAGTTAGGTCTGCTATGATTAACGCTTTTCTTAAGTTGTTTATCTTTCATTATCATGTAAATAAAACGTGAGAAACTCCTGTTTTGACTTAGAAAGCAGTAAACACAGAAAGAATCGAGTTTGTAGCGCCAGCGAGCGAATGGATAAGTAGCGTTGGTCCAATTAGCTCAGCAACTCACTTCACTAGGCCAAAAACTGAAAACCAAACGGAGATAGCACTTGAAGGGAATCCTTTTTAAAGCTTACCATAGTTAAGAACTAATTCTTAAGAGATAATACAAGCATTTTATACAGTAACGTATTATTATTATTATTATTATTATTATTATATTATTATATTATTATTATTGACACCACCGGCACAAATGCTTCAGTACCATCTTGTATGATTTGCTAATAGTGGAAAAGTCATAGTTTGAATCTCGATGGAGTGAAATTAGAGTACTTTCCACTTCCCACTAAAGTTGGGGCATATCCTATTTCTACCTTCCCCTAATTTAGCTTGGTGGAAATGTTATGTGTTTTTGTTTCAGTCGCCTGAATGTGTAGAGTTTTAGCCGTTCTGGTGTCAGAGAACGTTGCCCAGCGTACACCAGAGGAGTTTGTCCCCACATCGTACCCGCAATGAGTAAGATCATAGTGATTATAAAGGTTTGGAGCCGGTTATGATGTTAAACATAACTTAAACACAACCAAACACTGGTGACCATCGGGCTGATTACCCTTTCGAGAAAAAATACCCATGTTGCCAGCCGGGAATCGAACCTGCGGCCCCTAGATTCGTGTTCAGATCCACTAACCACTATGCCGATTCCAAACTATCTCTAAGATTAAGGAGATATTAACCCGGGCGCTGAACTAAAATCAAGTGGTACGACACTTTTTAATCGAGTCTAGTTTGTAACAACATTTTCATAAATTGGTTAACAGTATACTCCCTTTAGAGATTTTTTTTCAGCCAGAAAACAAGTTAAACTGTTTTATATCAAGAGGGGGGGGGGACTGTACCCTTTACTAAAAGTACAGCCGACCAGGATTCTAACCCTGACCTCTCCGTCATCAGCAGTCAAGTCTATTGCGAGAGGTGGCACCTTAGACCAGGGATGGCGAATGTGACACTGGGTGACACGCCGACACGGAAAAAATAAATATAGAACACAACTTTTGCTAACGTCCTATCATTTTTTAAAGTCAATAATATTTCTACAGCCTCGAAGGTTTTAATTTAAATGGTTTTTTTTAAATCCAAGTTATTGAAATTAATTTTGGGCAACACTCACTTTGACAATTTAATAAATTTTACTTATTTTAAATTGAGGCGTTATTAAAATATTTACAATTTCATTTGAGATTTTCATTACAGTTCATAATAGGTCTGTCTATTCAACCAGTTTTTATTTTTAAATACCTTTAAAATAATCTAAATCGGAGGTGGTACACTAAAATAGTTTAAAATTCTGATAGTCCCTTAGTGGAACACCAGTATGAAAAGGTTCGCCATCCCTGCCTTAGACCATGCGGCCACCGAGGCGGGTCTCTAAAGTTGATAAAAGTTAAAACTAGCACCTGCAGGCAATAAGTTCTTGACAAAATATAAATTGATCCCACCGAAAAAAAGACTACTGGTGTTTGTTACTACCACTTCCCAAGCTATCGAAACTCCTCATAATAGTTCAACTTTTTGTTGTTTCGTTTAGGATGCCACTCCCTCCGATTTCTTTACGCCTCCTCACTTTCTTATTCTCTTATTCAACAACACCACCACCACCAGCACCAAGTCTTTTTGACTCGAAGTAAAAATGGTGGTAAAAAAGGGGCATCACATGAGTTGAAAGGAAATGAAGAGAACAGTAAAAAAGAAAAAGAAACGCCAACGTTAGTAGATAAGCTGAAAAACACATCCAACATGGAAACCTGTTTAAAAAAAAGACTCGACTGGTTCACGTTTTTTTTTATTATTACTCGCCTTTTATTTGTTGATGTCATGGCCCAAAGCTGAGAGAGGTTTCTGGTTCAACCAGTTCCTGGCGTCGGAGGCTGCGTGTGAGTACAAACAGGCTAGCCTTTCCCAAACCATAGTAATGTCCGAATAGGATAGCATTTCCAAACCAGTGGGCATATTTAAATATAAATATCTCGCTGTCAGAATATTTTATAGCGATACCGGAAGGACCATTGAGGCATACTTATTAAAAAAAATAGCCGTCAGGATATTTTATGGCAATACCTGAAGGATTAACTGTGCGGTCATCACGCCTGACTGACCCGGGAAACCCAGCCATGTGCACTTTTTTTAAAGTATTCAATGCGGTTTTTTTAATCCCCCATCAAGACAAAAAAAATCGTATAATTTCTTAAAATGTGTTTTCAATCCAATAATAGCACGTTATATTCAAAGGCTGTAGTCAACAGAGCGTATGAATACAAAACTAATCACAAACTTGTGAATGTGTGAAATGCCAGGCCTTCACCGTGGTTCGAATCCCACGTTAAACTGTAGGTCCTCCATTTCATCTCACAATCACCCTACCATTACACATTAGCGTAAGTGCGAATAAACCGAACGGGTAGTAAGACGCGGTGCTAATAATGATATAATAAAGAATACAAAACCCACATCAGTAAACACGTGGACTAAACTTTGAGCTCATCAAGCCTGGCTTACTGGTGACGTAATAGCAGCTGGGGACTAATTATTGTAGTTGGGGTGAAATGTCAAGTGATTAATAGTATCCGGGGCTATTATTAGGTATAAATACGGTGTGTGTATTAATAATATAATATGGGTTACCTGATATATATATATATATTAATGTCGACACAAGCGGGTGCACAAGTGCATGGAATTATTTCGATGTTACTGAAGTGCTATAATTTATGTCGTGTATCTTTTATAATCCCCAACACGCCTTAAGGCCAACTGTAAGTTGGTAGAAACTTTCCAAGCAGAGTGTTTGGTGTCACTTAATTTACAGGTCCCACGGAAATAAGGTCAACAGACTTTGATTCTCCTAGTTTGTGCGTCCCGTGTGCCCGTTCGGTTCGGTTCGACTCTCTTCTTTTTTTTTTTTTTTTACACTTTGTGGATTAGTGGAGTGAATCGATGTGTGTTTGCAGATTAAACTGAAGACCCGCCCTTGCCCCAGCGAGTTATAATTCATCACGCTGCCGGTTAATTTAATAGCGTTTGGACACGAATAAATAAAAAAAGAAAAATAGAGCTACGTTTTCGTTAAAGAAACCTGGTAGGCCTATTTACTAAGGGTGTGCGAAGCTTTGAAATGCGAAGTCAAAGTCAAATCCCAAATTTTCTTTCGACACTTTGACATCCACCATAACCTTAGCATCTTTAAAACATTTCAAAGGGGGAAAAAAACTTCGACATATAATGAAAATATTTGAGGTACCTCACTAGATATGACATATTTCAAACTATAATAATTTTTATAACATTTATATTAAACAATATTTTAACACTAACTAGTCATTAAATGACAACTATAACGTAAGATAAAATCAAAAATGTCAGTATAATAATATATTGTGCTCTAGTTTTTTCTCCAAGCCTTTCTATTTGCCAAGATGCATTAAGGGATAATAAGATTTAAAAATTAAAAGCAGTGTTACGTGACAATAACAAAGACATAACTTAGACTTTACCTTCGCAAATCCCTTCATATTATTTTGATAAATTATGTAAAGAGAAAAACTAGTATTTGAAGCCTGAAACCTTATCCTAGTTGGCATCAAGTATTTATTTCCTCTCAAGCTAAAGGTCATAAGTACAAGTCCCGGTATCACCAAAATAAATGCACCATTGGTGAGGCTGAGGCTCCTATTTTGTGGGGGGTTTAGGGGACTAGAGAAAAGACCAGTTGATCACAGTCTTTAAGATATTACCAATTTGGGCCGCAAAAATATGTTTGTATTTTATAATAGACCATTCCTATGAAAATTGGACTATACCCAATCGCAATCTAAATATTTATGTAGGCGGTAAGCTTAAACCACAGTGCGAATTAATGAAAGAACAATGCATCAAATTTTCAGTTCAATCTTAATGTACTCTTCGTGTTTTGGCGTTTAACTAAATATTTATGTGTAACCATATTCGGTCACTACCTTTTTTAACCAATGGGATGAGGAATAGCTTACCAAATTTGTTTGATTTTTTTTTCTTTCTAAGTGCCGTGATTAAATAAACGTAAAATGATTAAAAATGCATACTTCGCAATAATTTCGCGGGATAAATACCGTACTTAGAAAAACCACACATAAATATGCTTGTATGAAAATTAAAGTCACATTCTCGGTCTAATAGTTTCTCGATACTGGATCAGGGTGACTACAAAACTTTCATTAGAAAATTCCCAAACTTTTCCAGCCACCATATTACATTTTTTTTTTCCTGGCTAGCCTTTTCAGACTATTAATTAAGATGAATATTATAATTTTTTCGTTTACGAAAGTGATCATATATACATACATATATAATGTTAATAAACTATATTATTATTATTATAGCACCCGTCTTACTACCCGTTCAGGTATACGCACATACGCTAATGTGTAATGGTAGGGTGATTGTGAGATGAAAATGGAGGACCTACAGTTTAACGTGGAATCCGAACCACGGTTGAGGCCTGGCATTCCCCACGTTCACAAGTTGTGATTAATACACGTCTTGTCAGAGGTGAAGGAAGGGTTTGGTAATCAGATAAATCTTTGCCGGGACCGAGAATTGAACCCCGGACCCCAGCAGAGAAGTCCTACACTTTACCCCTAGACCGCCAGGTCACTGTTACTAAACTACATTTTTAAAAGTTTTTATTTTTTTATTTACTGAATGTTTTAGGTGTTGGGTAGGCCTATAGTTCACTTTAGTTTTAGTGCTTAGGTTCGAAACTAATAGTTTTTTAAGCAAATAATTTAAAGTCCTGTAGTTTTACTTACTTTTATTCAAATTCCCTGACATTTTATTGCTTTCCTTAACATCTAAACAGTATCTGACTTTTCCTGTTTTCCCGGCCTGTGGATGTTCAAACTAAATTACATAGTAAATAAACTCGATGGAAGCCATTGTAATGCTGTGTTTCGACAGTGAAAAACAGTGTTATAGTAAACTTATCACACACATCTAATCACCATGTATTAACAGGCAAGTGTTTTGAACAATATCTCTTACTACATTACACTCAATCAGTTCAGAGTTACTCAATTAAGCTTGTTTTGTTAAGTAAATAGCTTACTCCATGGTATACATTGTGAAGCAGAGTAATACAAGAAATACATTCCCACTTCAGTGCTAATGTGTTAGGTACTTGCGAGAAACTAACCTTAGTGAAGGTAGAGGATCAAAAGGAAAGCGTTTTAAGAAAATATAGGAGCATTAACTTGGAGAGAGAGAGGGGAAAAAATGAGCTGGGGTGAAATACTCTCAGTGCACATGTTTAGGCTGAACCTAACATCGAACCTTCCACTCCTTGACAAAGTCGAACCTTCTCTGACCAATAATCAACTCGAGCCTTCCTGACCAAACAGTATCGAAACTCTTGAATAAGACCTTCTTGACCAAACAGTAGGAATTCAAACTCCGAGCCTTCCTGATCAAACAGTATCGAAGATTAACCTTCTTGACCAAACAGGATCAAACTCCGAGCCTTCCTGACCAAACAGTATCGAAGATTAACCTTCTTGACCAATCAGGATCAAACTCCGAACCTTCTTGACCAAACAGTATCGAACATTAACCTTCTTCGACCAATCAGGATCAAACTTCCAGAAGGTTCTTAAAATTCTCCCTTCAAATCCTCGGATGTGTGTTTTGCACACTAATCTGATCGCCATGAGAAGAAACTTAGTCGATAGCTCCAAATATTTTACCAAGTAAGCTTTCAAGAATTAATACACCAAGCCATTTAAGCACCTAACACACCTAACAGATGATATAATTTTTTTTTAAATGGGACTAAGATAAAATTAGTGACGTTTGTAAAAATTGGCTACTTAACACTTATGTAGTATTTGTTTTAAAAGGTTATATTT
>JBCFYV010001001.1:17000868-17033368 GCA_039000515.1 Timema cristinae | reverse complement strand
AAGTCCAATTTGTTTTAGGAAGCTACAACTATGTTTCTAACCATTTACTTGGTTATAAGATATTTCACGTGAAACGTTATTCAAAATTACCTAATTTCAACTTTCCGTGATTTTTTTAAAATTATAAAACTTAAAATATACGTGTTTTTTAAAAATCCTATAAGGTTGCTCTATTCCACTTCTAATAAGAAACAGCAAAACGGATTTCTGAACGTCTGAAAAGTCTGGCAGGTGGGCCCCTTAAGGTGGGGTAGAAGGGGACATGAGAAAAAGCCAGTGTTTTTGCAGTTTTTATAGCAAAACTTTTTTTGATCAAAATAAATAGAATATTTTTTTCAATACAAACGTAGAGTTTAATTTCCTTCACATGATGATGATATCTGTCATGAGCATGATGGCATTATCTAACAAACTTTTTAAATAAAGATAAAAAGTTTGTATTAAATTTTAGGACACCCTTGATAGATATTCAACAACTGTTGAGGTCACAATGTGAAGAAAATTAAACTATACGTTTGTACTGAACAAATATTAAATTTATTTTGGCCAAAATAAGTTTTGCTGTAGAAACTGCAAAAACACTTTTCTTTTACCGCGTCCCCTTCCACCCAGCTTAACATCCGTGTGTTAGGAACACCGCCTGAATAAAGAGGATCCTTAGTAGCTGAAGGCAGTAGTCCTTCATCCCATTTGTATCTAATTCGATTCTCGCTAAGAAGCGTGATGCATATGGGGTAAATGAGGATTTGTTGTCGGTAAGGCTTCAATACTTTTTAAAGAGAGGATACCTTCGGGGTTATTTGAGGGTTGTTTTTATATTCATTGGGGGCTAGGTTGTAAATAATGCCACTATAACAGTACACATTTTAAGAATGGGGTATTTATAAATGAATGATTAGGAAAATACAGCTATCGTGGTACCAAGTCGACGAGCCCGGACACTATCTGGTGGAATAATTATTTTGAAAGACTTGATTAATTTAATGTTTATAGAACCACGAGATTATCAAAATCAGGCCGGCCAAGAAGATCTAGATTGGTATATGTAAAATGCACCTGCAAACTGCTCGGGTCGTTCATCTTTCTTCCCTAATCAGAAAATAAATTGATATTTGTCCATGTTCTAAGTGTCTGCTGGTGCCATCTTGTTTATTAAGCCAACTAATCATGCCGCCTCGATAGTTTTGAATAGTTCTTTCAGTAAGATAACGAAGTTATGAAAAGTACTAGACACATTATTTCAACACATTTATGTGTAATCTCGAACCAGTAGCCAGCCTAACCCACAGTAAAATATAGATCCTATCAAAAAACGGTGATTCTGTTTAAACTTTGTCAACACGTGACGTCACCAACAGGCGACGTTATGGAGGGAGGATAATCAAAGTCCCAAAAGGTGAATGACCGGGGGGATATAAACCAGTTGGCTGTAACAATGCCCGAGAGCGGACGAGGGAAAAAGCGTGTCACATGGTTTAACCGATCACGGCCACGTTAAAGCGATGGTTTCAACCTGAGGAGCACATGATTTAGCCGATCACGGTCACGTTAAAGCGATGGTTCTCACTGAGGGCAAATGGTTTAGCCGATCACGGTCCCGTTAAAGCGATAGTTCTCAACCTGAGGGGCAAATGGTTTAGCCGATCACGGTCCCGTTAAAGCGATAGTTCTCAACCTGAGGGGCAAATGGTTTAGCCGATCACGGCCACGTTAAAGCGATGGTTCTCAACCTAAGGAGCTTATGGTTTAGCCGATCACGGCCACATTAAAAAGATGGTTCTCAACCTGAGGAGTGCAACCACCCTAAAGTGGAACAAACCAACCAAATCATCTGGATAATGACTCGCACCGTCGTCCGCGTGCCCACCGGTGTGAGCACTACTACAGCTATGTATAGACTTTAAAAAAAACAACTTACAATAAAGATTTTGTGTGTTGGCTAGTAACGACGAGTTGACAGGATGTTTTAAATAAAATGTACTAGCATACTCATGAGGAGAGCGTGGATGACTACTTCTAGTTGCACGGGGTCGAGTTAAAACTCCTGCCTAACTGGGTCGGGGTTCGAGCACGCTAGCGACTACCAAGCTGTTGTTATTCATCTTCTAGAAATAGCGGTATAGTTCTGACTTATGAGGAGGATCTGCCAAGTACCGCATCTCGGTCGGAGGTCAACTCATGTGATGAGTCTAAAGATCTCCAAGGCCGAGCGCGGAATGACGTTTGCCGACGGGGTTAATAAAAGTCAACTAGGAAGTATCAAAAACAAAGTTGACACGTATTTTGACTTTTAGTGCCTTGCAGGGTACAAGATAATAAGAGCAGCTTATGTGGTTGGAAAAACTAGAGATTTTCAAGTCTGTCATTGATATATACACACTTCAACAGTGGACAGGAGATACAAAAACCATGAAAAATGTTTATATAAATATTTCTTGCCACATTTGAACTGGTTTCCGAGTTAAAGTCATACTTCAGTACAGTAAAATGGAGCTGCTTAACGTTATAGGAAATGCACAAAATGGCCACCTTCGGGTCTGAATGGAAGCAATACAAAGTATTTTTGAAGGAGTGCGGCATTCGACTAATGCAGGCTTGCATTTAAGCCGAGTATGGTCATTTTGAGTACTTCTTATAGTGCCAAGCAGTTCCAAATTACTGGACAATTAACATGACTACAGCTCGGAAAAAATGTCAACCAAGACCTATGTTTTATGAACTAGTCAATCACATCTATTGTGAGTCTGACGCCTTAGTTAACGTATCTACCAGTGAACGTCCTTATTCTCGTAGGCTAGAGATGTCATGTTTCGGAATCCCCTTATTTCATTAGTATCATCAAGGTGGGAGTGTAGGGTACGCGAGTTAAGGGCAGCAACGTTTTTGAGTTGTTATAGCAACACATTTGTTTGAACAAAAGAAATCAAATATTTCTCCAGTAGAAACATTAAGTTTAATTTTATTTACATAGTGATATCAACATTTGTTGAATATCTGCCATTAACATATCGGCATTAGACGAGAAACTTTTTTTACTGTCATTAAATTTCGGGACAACCTTGAAAGATATTAAAAAAACTGTTGAAGTCACCATGAAAGAAAATTAAACTCTTATGTTTTTATTGGAAGAAATATTTGATTTATTTCGACCAAAAAAAAAGTTTCTATATAAAAAAACTGCAAAAATACTGCCCTTTGTACGTTGTTCCTACTTTAAGTAGTTCGTGGAGCACAAGAAGGAACCAAATTATGATTTCAAAAGCTAACTCTAGACAAACATACAAATCAAAGGACGTTAAAAAGTCTCACACAATCACAATCGCAGAAAAATAAGCGGCGGGGACAGTTTTTGGATTCAAGCAGTAAAGTGATGCCATGACCTATCTTAAACCTAAAAAAACCACCTCAAACGGCCATGGCCATCATCCCACTTTGGTGAATGTCAATGTTTTATGGCAAACCTTGACTCCTGAAAAGTTAGGAAAGAAAGCCTTCTAGATTGGAATAACAAATATATCAATACTAGAATGTATCCTTGCGAAACCTGATTCAAGCAGATTACAATATTTCTCTAGCGTTTTATTTTAATGTATGTTCCAAAAGTTGGCAGGACCTTGAGACAAATCGATAAACGAGCGACAGACACCTCATGAAGCAAAGCTGAAGACCTTGAGTATGTCACACACTCGATTCACACAGCTCACATATGATGGGAAAAAAGTTGGATATGTTACAATTCGATTGGTATTTAGTTTGACACACTTACATGTGATTACAATTGTATTTATCTTAATAAGCATATTTAAAATATGGTGTATTTAAACTTGTAATTTAGTCAGATAGGGAGATAGAGTATTATTATTATTATTATGTCTTACTACTCATTCAATCTATACGCACTTACGCTAATGTGTAATGGTAGGGTGATGAAATGGAGGACCTACAGTTTAACGTGGGATCCGAACCACGATGGAGGCCTGGCATTCCACACATTCACAAGTTGTGATTAATAAAAGTATTGTCAGAGGTGAAGGAAGTGGATAGAGAGTAGCTCCAACAAGGCAAACTCACGATATCAGTCAGGTATGGAGGTATACAGTAGCTCCCGAAGACACGGGACAACATCATTCAGGTATGGAGGTATACAGTAGCTCCAAAGACACGGGACAAGTCAGGTATGGAGGTGTACAGTAGCTCCCAAAGCCAGACCTGCCTCTGGTAAGTCAGGTAGAAAGGAGGGTGCCCCTTATTCGCCTCAATCAGTCACTTGTTGCACAATGTAGAGCATACACATGCTCCCCTACCTGGCAGAACAGGTGGATAAGATCTTACCCTCCTCCCAGTCAGTCTACAGGTGAGATCTTTGGAGGAACAATCGCCCAACACACATTCCACCACGATACGTTTATTATTTTTATTTACTACAGGGTGGGTTTTGAAGGTTTTATTTTTACATACAGGCGAACGGAAATGAACTCGTAGAGAACTACGAACTAATCCCCAACTGATTTAGTATCACATTAATACGTTGGTTGGCTCTACTGACTGAATCATCGAGCTTTAACGATTCCTAACCTGGTCAAAACCAACTTTTTGAGTGTTTATAAAAAAGAATAGAAGTATTATAAGGAGGAAGAACTTGAGGCACTGCGAATACAAGTCTTTTCCTCATTTAACACTAAAGTCCGTTCACGGTAGGAATTGTTTTCTGAAAGGCCTTTTTCCCTACCAGAAATCTATCATATAGTAGGATATTGGTAGGAAAAAAGACCTTTCAGAGAGTAATTCCTACCGTGAATTGAGTATACACGTGCAAGAAGCAATAATATCACTCTATATGATCAGGAATGAATCCTGTTCTCCCTAGTTCGATGCCCGTGCAGCCAAAGCTATTTCAGGAGACGAATTTTATGAGACTAAATTCAACCAAGGTCAGTAGCACTCAACATACACAGTAGTAACGAGACTTTTATGTATTCGATAATTAAGTTAGTATTATTGTAAAACCCAAGTAGCGCTTATGAAATATCCAAGGTCACTCACTCTCTACTGGCATACATCGACATCGTAGTCTTGGGGTAAAGTGCTCACCCATCAGGACCCAAAGTTCGTGGGTTTAAACCCAGATGGGGCAACAGTTTTTTTTTTCCTTATGCAATAAAAATCCTGAGCACAACTTCCTTTCGTGGGAAGTAAAGCCTTCGGTGCCATATCGATTGTGGCGTGTAAAATAACACTGGGATTTTATGGTTAAAATAACTTTCCCGGCAAAATTGGTAGGTTCTTTCGCTCTCGCTCATAGAAATTATCTTATGATAATATAATAAGTGTTCATAAAGTACACGTTAAATAATTCAAATAAATAAAAATACACTCTTGCAATCAAATGTTTATACTAAGAACATTATCTGACAGCTAGATAAGTTACTAAACCCTCTTCCACGTATTCATACGTCAAGTCATGTGACCTCTGTCAATTTTGATAGTTAATAAAAATTATAAAACAAAACTCATAATAGAGTAGAACATTAATGTAGACCGCAAAAAATAGTGTGAAGGCATATTTTCTAAAAGTGTATTTTTACCAGAATCCTACTCTACATCCAGCCACAAACCTATTTCCACCCTCAAGTTATATTTTTTACAAAAAATAATTATACCACAGTATTTTATAATTAAGACCTATTTCATATTATAATAAAAATATATTTCTCACAGTGGGGGTTTAATAATATAACAAGAAGCTAAAAAAAAAAAAAACTGTTTCAAGCGCTGGAAACAAAGAATGTTTTTAAAAACTTAAGATTAAAATATACCCAAAGTAAAAGTTGGCCGCGATGAAAGAGATCCCACCAGGTATAACTCTTTAAACAGCACAGCAAACACAAGTTAATAGGCTATTGTGTTTTCTTAAAACGACTGTGTAAATATCAATTACAAAGTCTAAATAAAAATAAACCCCAACATAGAAATAAGAATACAAACCTCCTCACCCCCCCTCCCCCTAAGATTTATTTATCAGAGCATGAAATAATTTTCAACGCTCTGTATCATAAAAAGTTTCTTTGCGTGAATAAATTATAATAAACATTTCTGACAAGTTTTGAATAACAAGTATAAAAATATCTCTTCAGGAACATGACTACATAAGAAATTCTCTAATTCAAACGTATTTTTTTTAGCAACATGACTACATAAGAAATTCTCTAATTCAAACGTATTTTTTTAGCATAGTCCCACAAAAAAATGAATCATTGTATCGGTCACCGGCATCCAATTGTTTTCGTTAAGTACCGGGAGAAGTTTTTTTTAACGGTCAGTTGGCTGCATTGTTTTACATCTTACATTTTTAACTTCGGATTTAGAATACCACTGTCCTAATAATCACGATTATTTACAGTGCTATTAAATTATAAAGTAAAACAAAACCGACTTACATCGTTTCAGAATTTAAATATGTGTGTATCAAGCCAGAATGACTACAAAACTTCTATTATAAAATAAAATTCCCTGACTTTTCCAATATTTTTTTTATGAATGACCATTTTTTTTCATTTATTACAATGATCGGATTAATTTTTATGCCAGGAGCAAATAATAGCAAAATTTTAAGAGTTTTTTTTATCAGTTTTAAATGTTTTAGGTATATTTTTTTATACCACCACGTCTTACTATTGATTCAGGTTATACGCATATATACTAATGTTTCCAAAGGATTAGGAATGTGAAAGGTTGAAACTAGATTAAGTGTACCCGTATTTGCGTGGAGAATGGGAAACCGTTTAGGGAAAACCATCCTCAGTACGCTTGACCGGGATCGAACTCCAATCACCCCATCATCAGCAGTGTAGTAAATTGCGAGAGTGACGCCTTAGACCAAGCAGTCACCAAAATGGTTTGTTTTGGACAATGTTTGTGCCTTTGTGGCACTGTGTAAATGTGGCATACAAAACAACCATTAAGACCATATTATATTAACAGAATGTCATATCCAGACAAGACATTTTTGTTAAACATACAAGAAACGAGATCTTACACTTTTGTTTTAGTGTTTGGGTAGAATTTTTGTTTAATATTGTGGGTAGAAGAACGTTTTTTGTTACTTTTTATAATTTGTTAAAAAAACCTTACCATGAAGTGCTATTAATTCCGTAAAACACACACAAAAAAATAACGAGCCATTAAACATTTTTATTTGTAGACTAAATAACTAATATTATATTTCTATCAGAATACATACATGACAACTTTGCTTGGAAATATATTTATATTGATCCAACCAAAATTGTACTGTAATTTAATTTTCATGGACTTTGAAGGTTAGGTAAAGCTTGGTTGATTATTTTTTTAAATTATAAATACATAACAGATTATTTTTAATCTGATTATAGCTCGAACAGATTCATTGCTTCTTGGTTACTATTACTTATTGTCAAAAAATACAAATACACATGGCAAATTTGCATGGAAATAACTAGTCTAAATGTAATATATTCATGCATCAAAAATTGTATTTAAATAGACTTGGAAGGTTATATTATCTTGGTAAGTTAATTTTTATTATTAACACAAATTTTTTTTATATAATCATTATGATTAAATATATTATATATTTTAGTTTACTTGTTTTTTTAAGTTTGCATAGTCTTAGAATTCGGAAGGATCACGTGTTTTTTTGTCTAATATTAATTATAAAAGTATTTACTTTTAAAACATAATTTTTCCCCCTTTTTTAAAAATATCGGTAAACTTTCTTGACCCAATATTGTCCGCAAAAAAAGTGTTCGTATTTTATAAAAAAGTAATCACGTACCATTCTACTATAGGTTTTCTAAAAAAAATTATTAGTTTATAGTAAAAAAACACTTTTCTTAAATTCCTTGATATGAAATATACGTATTCCTGTCTTTTTTTAAATGAAGACTTGTTACGGATCGATGGACAAATGCGTTATACTTTATATATTGTCCAATTGTCATTCAGGTGCGTCAGAAAAGAAATCAAGTCAACAATCAACAAAGCATCCCCTTATCGTAACAAAAGACCGCTGGTATGAACCTGCCAAAGAGCAAGTCGACACAAGTCTATCAGAAGCCAGGCTTGCCAAATCATAAAATATGACTTACCGGCCGGCCGGCTTCCTTCCGGCTTAGTCACTTACGAACAAGTGTGATTCTTATTATTTTGTGTATTATCATTATTACCACAATTAGACGGTGTATTTAAATTAACAACAGATAAAGGGAAAATGATTGGTCACATCCCAACAATGATTCAGAAATGTGGGTGTGACAAGAAAACAAAATACCAAGATTTCAATGTAATGATGCAACAATGATGCAACAATTAGAAACTAATTCACAAAGATTTAATCGCTTTTTACAGTCGCAACGAATCACAAATACGCAATACGATTTTTTTTTTAGTATGTTAGTATAATACGATGAACTCAGTTGCATTTTTTTAGTAGCCTACTAAAATTACTAAAGACTTTTTAGAAAGTTGACGTGAATTATTTAATGAAATAACAGCGGAGCATAGCATGAAATTATGTTAGTGAAAATTTTAAGATCCTATGGCAAAAAGTGTTACGGCGGTTTCTTTCAAAAATAGTTCCTTAATTAGCATCCGGCCCAATTTTTTTTTTTGTTGCCAATGTGATAAATACAAGTTATGAACCTTATTCGTGATTTTTAAAAAAAGGGAGAAAAAATCTGGACGTTTATTTTAATAGTTTCTCCGCCTAGCCGCTGATCAGACGTGATTCGAAATTTTAAATACAAATTCTAGGTAGTACTTACATCTCTGGCACTGTGCCCCATGTCCTCCGGGGTGATTCCGGCGACGGCTCCGGGGTCTGAGGCGGGCTCTGCTCTTGCTACCGGAATCTTGGAGACGGGACGGTACCTCCCTCAAACCACAACGACCCCCACTACAGAAACAGTTCTTACAAATCCTTCTGGTTGAACTAATTCTCATCACACGGGACGCAAGATTGAGGAAGAACCGGCGAGAAAAAAACTATCGAGAGATCGGTTCGGAGTCGCCGAACACACACTAGTCCGCATTTATTCGAAAAAGAACTTGTGTATCGAAATAAAAACAACAAACAGATTTGAGCCTAAACTTCTAAATCGAAGCACTGCAAATATATATTTATATCGATGAAATCTGCGAAGCACTTTCTCACTGACAGTCTTTCTTGTCCTTCCACGTTTGACTAACCAACTCCTACTGTGCTTCGTGGACGACTGCTAAGAGCTAACAGAACAAAGAAACGAAAACAGGCTATCTGAAATCATCTGTTCGGGGCCAGGGAGGGGAAAGTGACACGGTAGGAGAGGGAGAAAAGTAAGGGGGGGAGCGCGAGAGAGACAGATATAGCCAAACGGGGGGTGGAGGGGGGACTACGATTGGTGTATGTGAGTTCACTACACGACGGGTTGCATCATCTGAGATGGGCAGGGGGATAGCCTTAGCAACACGGTGACACGCGAGGTATAACGCGGCCGCGATGAGTTCAAAGGTTTTTATTTTAATTTGTTGATATGACGGGTAACTGTGAATGGCCGTTGGAGGTATATTTTTCAATTAAATTTCAAAATAATGTATTATTATGACGTTTTAAAACACTGTTAAGTTTTATAAAAGGTTAATAAAAGAGAATATATATTTTTCATATAATTATCAATATTTATGACCCATTTTTAGTTTTAAAAAAAGTTCATTTTTAACGTATTTTTAGAAACGTATACCACCATTATCCACCATTGTCATGACCCAAAAACAAAAAATTTAGAAATTAAGAACCCCAATGAAAAGTAAAATTAGCTGTTCCAAAGTTATTTCTGGAGCAAGCTACTAATAAAAGAATAATTTAAGTTTCTGTTTTAAGCTGTTTCACTAGCTACTGTTTTAAAGTAGTTTCGATAGCCACTGTTTTAAAATATTTTTAATAGCTGCAGTTTTGAATAGTTTCAATAACTGCTATTTTAAAGTAGTTTCGCTAGGTACTACTGTTTTAAAGTAGTTTGGATAGCTATAGTTTTAAAGTAGTTTCGTTAGCTACTGTTTTAAAGTCGCTTCACTAACGACTTTTTTTTGTAATTTCACTAGCTACTGTTTTAAAATGGTCACTAGTTACTGTTTAAAAGTAGTTTCAATAGCTAATATTTTAGAGTAGGTTCACTAGCTATTGTTTTAAAGTAGTTTCATTAGCTAGTATTTTAAAGTAGTTTCACTAGCTAATGTTTTAAAGTAGTTTCAATAGCTACTATTTTAGAATAGTTTCGCTAGCTATTGTTTTAAAGTAGTTTCATTAGCTAATATTTTAAGTAGTTTCAGTAGCTACATTTTAAAATAGTTTGACTAGCTATTGTTTTAAAGTAGTTTCATTAACTAATATTTTAAAGTAGTTTCACTAGTTACATTTTAGAGTAGTTTCGCTAGCTATTGTTTTAAAGTAGTTTCATTAGCTAATATTTTTAAGTAGTTTCACTAGCTACATTTTAATGTAGTTTCGCTAGCTGCTGTTTTAAAATGGTCACTAGTTACTGTTTAAAAGTAGTTTCAATAGCTACTATTTTAGAGTAGTTTCGCTAGCTATTGTTTTAAAGTAGTTTCAGTAGCTACATTTTACAATAGTTTGGCTAGCTATTGTTTTAAAGTAGTTTCATTAGCTAATATTTTTAAGTAGTTTCACTAGTTACATTTTAGAGTAGTTTCGCTAGCTATTGTTTTAAAGTAGTTTCATTAGCTAATATTTTTAAGTAGTTTCTCTAGCTACATTTTAAAGTAGTTCAACACCAGGGTGTTCGATTCTGACTCAGGAGTCCTGCGGTTAGAATCCTGGCTTGATATTTACTTCTCTCTCTCTGCCCTAGTGTAAGTATGAGTTGAAGATAAGCCAAATTTGCATAAATCCACACATTTACAAACACTGAATAAAGTTTAAAAAAAAAGTTTCATTTCACAAAACAGGAAGTTTTTAATTAATCCTTGTTCAAGACAAGCACACCGATCATTAAAAGCTATTGTGTTGAGGAAAGTTTGGGTTTAACGTGGTAGAGCTCTACCCATTATAAGGCAAGGTTAAAGTGTCGTCCTAATTCGGTTCTCTTGAACACAACCAACACGCCTCTGCCTGCAGATGCTCAACTGGCAGCGGTACAAGGGGGGGCAAAGGGGGATGTGGTTTGGAAAAGGTCGAGGGGTGAGGGGGGCCTTCAAACCCTCTTGACAGGACCTGGGGGAGATGGCAAAAACAATAAACTAAACGCTCTCTAGTCTTACAGAGTGGTAACTATATAGAGTAGGGTACAAACTTCCAATTCTATATTTTATTTCTAACTTCTTTACAGTGTTTGAGAATATCTGACAATGATGTTTGCTTACGTCATCAAAATTAGTGGAAGCAGGAAATGATTAGTTTACGTACTACTGTAAACACAACCCCACCACAGCTTTCAGCAAAACATTGCTACACCACTGGGTTCCTTTTAAGCCTGTTTTGGACAGTGTTCAGTCATCCATAAATATTATTTTAACGTACTTTGTAAGATTCAAAGGTAAACTTTTAATGACGTTGTAGCTTTCTTACGTGATCGACTGAAAATTGCTTTAATATCGACCGGTTACAGACCCCTGCCTTATTTTATAGTTTTACTTAATAGTATATTCTTTAAACTGACAAATGACAACTGGACAAGGGAATCCAATACAAGACCTTTGGCTTAGTCCACCATTACTCTAACCCATGGGTCCCCATCCCTGTGCCGCGGGCACTATGGCCCCCACAGATCCTTGAGCGTGACATGGATCTACCCAACTTTGTTGCGTGAATAAACACAGAATAAATATAATTTATATTTTTAAAATGTACCCAAGCACCAAAATGGTGGTGAGTAAAATATGTGCTTGTGTCTTTACTTTAAGTCTTATTAAAACCGTAAATAAAGCAGTTATTTTTTTAAATTTAGTGACATTGACTTTTGGTTTGGTAAAAATTGTTTCAATTGTTTAAACTGGTTTTGGATTAACTTTGCGTGTGTACCATTTCTGTTATTTTATATAAGAATTTTTTTAAGTATTAAATTTTAAGCTCACATTTAAAAAATATATATATATGAATTTGTGTGGTTGTGTTATTTGGATAATGAATTATGTTAGGCTTTAAATTGTCCTTGAAAAAGTGATTGGTTCCCTCCACACTACCTTTAGTTTTGAATGTGTTCTAAGGTACAAAAAGGTTGGGGACCTCTGCTCTAACCACTGAGTTATCCAGGAATCGTATAATTTCCACTCATATGTTAAGGCAGAGTCTGTGATGGACGTGCGGGAATCGTCGGCTACAAACGTGTGACCAATTAAGATCACGAGCTATCAGATAGCACAGCCACCTTCGACTCGGTAGTTGACCTTTTGCTGCAACTTGTACAATTACAACTGTACGGATGCACATATCATGATGGATTAAATAGCTAAGCTATTATATTTGTGAGTTACGGCTATAGCCGCATATAAATATCATATTCTTTAAATTGTAAAATGACACCTGGACACGGGACTTGAACTCAAGACCTATGGCTTAATACGTCAATACTTTAACCCATGGGCCACCAAACTCGATGATTATGCGAGCTATTTTCAAAAGGTCAAATTGTTTCACGAGCTACCTATTATAATTTTTTTGGTCATATCTCGTATTGGGTATTGTTTTAACCTGTACAGAGGATTTGATATAGAACCTTTGTTCAGCTATGGGGCTTAGATTTCTAGTTGTAATGAAAATAGTGTAAACATGTTATTAAATTTCACACCAAAATGATATTTTTAATTCTGGATAATATAAAGATTATTATTATTTTTAAAACTAAATCATGGACTCTTTTAAAAATCCTAGTTTGTAGCTTGTACTGAAAAGAAGGGCATACAATTTCGTCCACCATTTGTTTGTACTTCAATGTTTGGTGAATAATTTCCTACTCTCATTCGAATGCAGCTATCAAGATGTTCATATGTGAGCCTACCCCTGTATTTGTTTTTCAGTGCCTTCAGTTGGGGATGATGACTCAGACAGGTAGAAGAATAACGCCTTCACTCAGAGTGCAACACGAACCAGAACCATTGAGACCAAAAATATCCTTAACTTAAGACAACCGTCTTCAACGATAAGTCATTTGGGAAGTGCCAAATATATATTTTAGAGTGAGTTACCGAAACTGCCGTCGCGAGCCACTGGTATGTCGCAGTCGACCGTTTGGTGACCCCTGTTCTAACCCCTGAGCTATCCAGGAGCTTTAAATTGTTAATAACATAATTTACAAAATTGAGATGGAGGGGGAATTACCTTTATATTTCACCTTATTTATATTAATTATAACAGAAAATCTATCAGTGAAAGAATGGACGTGTGTCGTCCCCTTAACATAATAATGACTAAAGTTTAAAAGTAGGCGCATTTTTATAAAGGTGAAAAAGGTCCAAGTATACTTTTATTTTCATATACTTTTTTCCTTACTACCCATCCAGGTTATCCGCATACGCAATAGAGAAGAGAGAGGTAGCATTTAGACGAAGTATACCAACATTTACATGGATAGAAAAGGAGAAACAATTTAGGATTAGTACAAAGTAAACAAATAAGGCTTATATCTGTGTGGGTTAACACATGTGTAGTATCATTTTGCCTATCCCCGTATCAGAGTGGCTAGAAAGGTTGATCTGGAGACTTAAATATACTGCTGAATCGTTCACATCTCCAGGTAGCAAAATTACTGGCGCTTGTGTATGTCTGTGCTGTTCTAGGTTAAACTAGTTTGTAGCTTGTATGTTGATACAGCCATGTGTCATAACGAGCACAATAAATATCATAGTATTTTATATTATTAAACGTAATAATTACACAAACTAAAATCTCTTTCATGAAAAACATAAACAACAACCATACGCCCCCATTATCTTATAAATGGGCATATCTGACATCTAGAGAAAGCTACTAGATCTATTTTCATGCATTCATACGTCAGGTCATGTTATATTCAGCTGCCCCTTTACATAGATATTATCATATTATATTATAACTTTTGAAATGTCTTCTCATTTCCCATTTCACCACCATTACTCCCATTTTTATTTCAAAATTTTTAAATGTTTTGTTTTTGGGGTGTCCTCGTTACCATCTCAACAAATTTTAATTTTTTTTTTTCATCCCACCGATAAGGGGTTGGTAAATTTAGTTTTGGAAATTTACAGCCCTGACCATTTCTCGTAACCAAATTTAAATTTTAAATGTTCAAACTCTTTTGGTTATTTAGGTTTTTTCCTTTACATTTACTAAAAAAATTCAACTATCTACTATTCCGAGGAGTATTTTATATTTTTGGAAACTTTTAAAGGAACATATTTCCATTTTCTTGAATTTTATTTTGAAATTTAAGAATGTTTATAAGTTCATTGCAGTTTGGGGTAATTCTTACATCTGCTTAACATTTCAATCTTCTACCACACTGATCAGTAGGCCTAATTTATTATTTTAGTTTTGGAAATTTTGAAGCCTTCTCATTCCACCAGCCCCCACTTATAAAGAGAGAATATATAGCCCTAATTTTGATATTTGGAGTGATCTTTCTAAAATACCGGCAAATTTAATTTTCTACCTTCCTTAAAAGGTTTTTTTTCACTTATATACCTCTCCCTTCATCCCTCTAACATCCGGTGTTCTATTTTGAAATTTAAAATTTTCAAACCTTAATGTTTATTTGTAGACCTTAACACTCCATAAGACCACTTACCAAATTTCAATTTCATCCCACAAAGGGAAGTAGTTGTTTGCATTAGTTTTGGAAATATGTATCTCCAACCCAGCATTTCTCAAATTCTCTATTAGAAATTTACATTTTTTTTTTAGTTATCTAGAGAATTCCTTATACCTGATTGGCAAATTTAACTGCTTATTTTCTTTCCGAAATTCAGTCTTCTACCACAATGAGAAGAAGTTGTTTTTGTTAAGTTTGGAAATTTTAAACCCCTTAACCCCATCCCCTTCCCCATATGATAAGCTACCCTTTAAAAAGTTTAAATTTTAAGATTTATTTGGTTATCTTAAGGTGTACTTCTACTTGCCTGCCAAATTTATATGTTCAACCACAATCAATAGCTATTTTTTTCTGACAACGCCACTCTCCTATTTCGCGGAGTCCCATCAACAAATTTCAAGTTTTCAGACTTTTATGATTATTTGGAGTGATCCATTTTACTTTCCTGCCAAATATTAATTTTATTCCTCATTTTTTTTTGTTTTTTTCCTAATAATGGTCCCCCCACTCTATTTTGAAATTTACTGTTTTTATACTTTTCTAGTTATATGGGGAAATCCCTCTACCTTCATCCCAAATTTCAGTTTTCCAACTCTAGAAGTGGGTTTTCCTTTCCGGACAGATCTACATTCAGCTTTATATATAATTACCAAAATATCATCAAATGGGCGGCGATGTTGAACAAACAAACAGTGGCCCAGGGAAAGTATTTGTTTCCCCGTAAGATTGGTATGATGTGTTATCACCGTTTAAGAAGGAGCTTTACAATTGAAGGGGCTACCCGCAACCAGCATTTCACCCATTTACCCAAAGGTTATTCTTATTCTGATGATATCTCAACTATCATGAATGAAAATAAAATATTTATTGTGTCAAATCTAAGGTAGCAATATGCCAAACAATAATGCCAGACCCAAAATTTAATAAAACCATTGAATAATTAGATAAAAAATTATATATAAATTAATAAATGTGTTTGAGCTTCAAACTATTAATTGAGAAGGAAACTTAATTTTTTAACTAGGCATTCACAATCGCAACTAGTTTACGCTTGTAACAGCACGATTATAATTGGGTGTTTATATATGAAAAAACTGAATAAACCCAAAAAAACTATTTGCATGCCCTTTCGAATTAATATTACATTGGAGATAGGTCACTTTACTTCCATTCTTTTCCTGTCAAAACCCCATTAAGTACGCTTGGTTGTATACAGAAGGGGTAGAAGGGGGAGGCCCCTGTTATCTTTCAATAATCTTTTACCTGAAAAGTATCTAACAAGCTTTCACCGACACAAAGTTGGTCAGGTGCTAGTGCTGTATTGGTTGGACATGTAATATTAGTAGTACTAAATAATTTGTTGCGGATTTTTTTCAAAATTGTGAAAAAGAATGGGAGAAAGCATCCTTCTGATCACAAAAAAAAAAAAAAAAAAAAAAAAAACCAGAGAGGTTTGAATTTTAAAAAGTATCGAGAAGCTCAAAAGATAATATCCGTAGAATTAGAGCAAACAGTTTGTGTACAGCAAGAAACTAGTGACAACAATCAATATGATCTTAATGAATAAGAATTAATATTAGAAAACCTTACACCAGAACATCAACATAACCAGAATATAACATTTGGAATAGATGGCAGAAGAATTGTAGAACTTTCTTACTTTTTAAAATCGCTCAGTAAAATGACAGAACATGAACCACTGAGCTGCAAATTAGAAAATATGGAAATGACCAAAGAACAAGGTGTGGACAGCCAATGTAAATATGCAGGTAAGCTCTAAAGGATAGTAAGATGAGAAGGGGGGAGGGGGAACCACAACTAAAACCATGTTCACGTTGATAATGAAAACTCTTTGTGAGTAAGAGAGTAAGATAACCTTTGTAAATTGCAATTTTATAATAATCTGTTAAATTAATTACATTTTTAATAAAACATTAATGGCTATTAAATGAGAGTCGATATAAATCCGAAGAGTTTTTAAACATGCAATATGTTATAACCACCATAAATTTAAAAAATGTTTTTAAATCATATTCTTACAAAAGCAAAACTACTTATATATAAAATGATACACCCTAAGTAAAAAATCATTAAAACTATTTCACTCTTATATTAAAGATATTTATTTTATATAATTTGTCCAATATTACGCTAAGCGTAGGCAATAGTGAGGATTAATACCAAGGACAGGTGAGGAGGGAAGCTAAGAGAAAATACACTAGCAAATAATTTTTAAGAAAATTAAAAACAATTAAGAATGGCTCTTAAAATTCACACCACCTACCGCGTGGTAAAAAGTGTCAGTCTCCTCTTGGCTGGCTTGCCGGTGACGGAGAAGATGGGTCTTGTATCCCGGCGGTTGTACTGAGGTAGCTAGTCCTAAAGGATTTCCCACTCTTCCTCTACACAAATTCAAGTACACTTCCTCTAAATTCTAACTTTCTCATCCCTATTCTATTATTGTTATAAACAAAATTAAAATACATTGCATTCTAATATATTCGATCTAGTAATTCCGTATTTCCATTAAAAAAAACTTAAATAACGTTATTTAAAAATAAGATTTAAAACGGTCTTAAAGTAAACTTGAACATATTAGGCTTTAAAATGTAATAATATAATATGTTACATAAAGTTTTTGTTTTTAATTCAAGTTGCTTAGGCGACATAGTTTTTACACATTTCCCTATCATAGGATACGCATCCAACAACTCTTTATATTTATTTTATTTATTGACACTGGGTCTGTCTAACCGATTGGGTTGTACACATATGTACTAGTTACTCTGATGGGTCAAGTATGAGGTGGTTATTATTTAAGGAAGTGTACCCACATTTTCATAGAAAGCCATTTAGGAAATACAGTTTATATTTATCTGTTTCTTTACACAAATGGGGTGGTTATAATTTAGGAAAGGTAGAATTCAAAGGAAGGGTACTCGCATTTGGAAGGAGGGAGAATGTGTGGGATACAATTTCAGATACCCACACTTGCTAAATCAGACTACGATTCGAGTACTGACATTCCTGCTACAGTCGACTCAGCATAGGATGGTGGTAGATGACAGCTAACAGTAGTTTTGTTAATTCAGTAATTCCAAGGGAAGTATTAACTATCAGCGTTTGATAAAACTATTTTATCATAAATTATTAAGCAAATAATAAATATTTTCACATAGGTTAGTTAATATGAGTGACTTGTTCGCTTGACCATTAGTATACTTTGACTGTTTACAATGTATGTTCCAAGTCTAGGGTATTTCGTAACCAGTGTATAGCCCATAATATGACATATTATATTACATTTTATCATATATAATCCAAGATAATTTTCTGTTAGAATGATTAATAGTAATAATCATTCATATTTGTTTTTAAATAAATCATTACATGGACTCGGAAAACAATACTTTAATATGAAATCAGTTAAAAAATATATCGGATTCAAACTCAGATAAAACAATGGACAACAATAACTATTTTTTCTTAATTTAGAATATTAGATCTGATAATATTTTAACCGGAAAAATCATATGCTCTAATGAAAATGGTGGCCAAATAAAAAAATCCAAATCTTCTTAATTTATATTAATAAACAACATAACATTAAAAAAAAGTTTAATTTCTTAGAGGTTTCGGTTGTAGTATGAAATTCTCAATGTAAACTAAAGCGCTCCACACAAGTGTCATACACTCATTTTTGTAGGAATTATTGTCTGAGAAGCCATTTTTCTTATCAAAAATCTACTATATAGTGGTATATAGTAAGAAAAAAGGACTTCTAGATGTCATTCCTCCAAAAATCAGTGGATAGTAGAGTCAAGTTTTCATAGGATGGCACTATTCAAATAAATAGATCTACTTTCATGTATGCATCCATCAAGTCACGTGACCTATAGCTGGTCATAAAACTAATGTGGGTGACAAGGGATGGTGACATAATACAGTGTAAAATAGATTGGATTAGGTGTAAATTTGTTATTTCTATCCTGAATTTATTAAATAAATATAAAATAATAAAAAACACATTTTTTTTGGTATTAGGCCATAATGTCAATCGATAACTTTAAGGTTCCAGAACGTTCAACTTTACAAGTCAAGACACAACCACAATAGATTGTACTCGTACCAATGCCAAAAGCCTGAATTTTAAATTAAAAACAACACAGTAAATATTATCCCCACGAGCCAGCGAGGCGACGTCGTCTTCGGTGTCGTCCTGAATGATACATCAGTCTTGGTTTAGAATTTATCAACGTTAACAAAGAGGTCAAGGTTCGAAACCTAGCCAGTTGCGCTGGGAATAATTATCATCCTGCAAATGTTACTGTTATATTTCCATAAACCTCTAACCTCATCCCTGTTACAATTCATTCAAATTACCCTAACTCAATTCGGTGATCGAAAGGTCTAAAGGTAACACAATATACTAGACTGCCAATGATGGAGAGAAAGGGGCTCGAATCCCTCAATGGCTGTACTGAGGGTATATTTTCTCAAGTAGTTTCCAACTTCCCTGGGCGCAAATGCCGGTCACTTCTTCCATATTCAACCTTCCTCATACCAAACACACTAGCATAACTAGTACATAATGTGTATAATTCGGGCGTGTAGTAAGACGTTGTGCTAAAAAAAATCTTAAAAAAATGTAATGTACATTTTAAAGTGTACAAAACACCTAGATAATTTTTATCCCTGCCTGAATACAAAATGTAAACCTAATCATGATAAACAAACATAGCATCCTTGGCTTTAACGCGCCAATACTATATCACTACTCTATGTGTACACCATGGGAAAAATTACACTCGTCCCATTGATATTAATAATACTAAACTACTTTGGTTCTCATTTTCAAGAAGCACCCAAGCATTGTTGAGAAAATTTTGTGCCTTTCACAACAATAACTAGGCGTTTTATTACTCTGTTTTCAACACTGCCACTATACTTATTTTTTGTTTTGTTTCCTTCAGGCTGCTATTGGGGGGTTAAGACTAAGAAAGTATTGTACATAGGAGTTAAAAACCAATAATGTACATTTTGTGACCGGGCGCTGAAAGAAAGAAAAAAAAACCTCAAAAGCATACTGGTTTCAAAAATTGGGGAGAGGATCAAAGCTCGTCAAGTATGGAAGCAGCTATTATTGTCGAGGCTTTTGCAAGAGCGAAGAAATGTACGGCCTACGACACAGTACTCTCATTACTGATGGTGACAGTAGCGTATACAAGCGCCTTCTTGAGGCTCGTCCATATAAAAATTTGACGGTACAAAAATTGGAGTGCCGTAATCATCTTCTCCGGAACTACTCTAACAAGTTGAAAGATTTGTGGGAAAACGACAAGAATAGACCATTTTATCTCCGACAAAAAATCAGTTCCAAAAGTATGCAGCTAAGTGGGGCAGTGGTGAAAGCGGCAAGTTGCACGAGCGCACTGATAAATTAAAAGATTACATTTTGAATAGTCCAAATCATATATTCGGAGACCACCAACATTGTGCTCCTTATTTTTGCACAGGACTAAAAGAAAATTAGAAAAATCTTATTCCAGTGCTTCATGAAAGTGGTATTTTACAAAAGCTGAAATCTATAGCTCAAACACTTGCCATTCACTGTCGCAGCCTGCTGTATAATGTAGACAACAACGGTTTTGAGCACTACAACGCTGCCATTGTAAAAAAAAAACTGGTGGCAAATGCATCAATTTTACACAAGAGGATCCTATCAAGCGCGATGTGCTGCTGTTGTAGTAAGCTACAATTCTGGTGTTCTCCATTACAAACTACAAAAAAATTGTATGGAAAAAGCCCGGGAAAATTCACAAAGTTGTAAGAAGCACGCAAGCGTCGAAAAATATGTCTCGCCCGAAGAAAGCGAGAAGATTCACATCACTCGAAGCCCACCCGGTCAAGCAAACCATTCCCCCCCCCCCCCTCCAAAAGAAAATGTATGCTGACTATGGTCCAAACTCTCAACGCCCAAATTTGCCAGAAAAAGATTTTATGTTGTTTAAAAAAGAAATGCAAAATAACCTCCAACATTCCGAAGAAGAATTGCGAAACCTTGAACGTCAAACCATAAATCAGAGTGAATCTGGACAATGGTTAGAAGAAAGGAGGAAACGTTTAATAGCGTATAATTTTGGACAAGTTTGTTGCAAGCTCCCATCTACTGGTTGTGAAAATTTGGTCAAACAAATATTATATTCTGATCTCCAACACCTAAGCTCGTTGTCTTACGGAAAAGCAAATGAACGTGCCATAGCGAAGTTGGAAGAAACTTTGAAAATCAGGGTTGAACGCTGTGGTTTCTTTGTTGACAGTGATTTGACATTCCTCGGCGCTACACCAGATGGCCTAATCGACAATGATGGCATAGTAGAGGTAAAATGTCCATCAGCTGAACAGATGAATCCTTAGTCAAACCATTTTGAAACGAAAGGTGACATTCTTGAAACTTACCAAATATAAAAAGATTGATGGAATAAACAGGCGTCATAAGTACTATTATCAAGTCCAAGGTCAGCTCCATGTAACACGCCGGTTGTACTGCATATTTGCTATATGGACACCAGTTATGCCATACATAAGATATGAAAGAATTGAACGTGATGACCTTTTCTGGGAAATGGAAATGGTGACTAAGCTTTCCTCATTTTATTTTGATTGTTTACTGCCTGAACTAGTAGACCCACGCTATCCATGTTCAATGTCTATCCATAATCCGGATTATATTGAGGCAGAGCTAACTAAAAAAAAGTCAACTACAGCCCCAAGCAAGAAAAATGTTGAGAATGGCTGAGGTTGGTAATTCTGGTTAAGATTGGTAGTTCTGGCTGAGGTGATTTAAGCATATGTACTTACTAGCTATTAGTAGTAGCCATATAGTAAATAATTCCTGGGAAACATATTTATTGGGCCACAAATATTAGTTAGATCTGGCCCCAAATTACTAAAAACAATTAAATTATAAAAATAGTCTAAACGTAACTCAAACCACTAATTGCATTACCTTAAGTGATGGTTATGTTACGATTGTTTATATTTGGCATAAATCTAGAGAGCTAAGTGTATCCAAAGCATTTGGGAGAGGGGGCGGGGTGGAGGGTAGAAACTCCACAAATTTACAGTATAAAATAAGTTTAAATAAAGTATGATTTTTAAGTATTAATAGAGGCGCTTAAAAATTAATATTGTCCATAAGAACGTATATTTTGTGATATTTTCAGACATTTTCGCAAATTATATAATTTAGAGGACTCTGAATTAAAAATGAGAATGTGATTTAGGCCAGAAAATCTAAGAATCATGTGTCTTAAAACACTTTTTTTTTAAATTTGTTTTAAATCCATTTCTTGCGATCTATTATAGTCATAGTTTCTGTGAAACTGGGCCACAAAGTACCAAGTATGAAAGATTGTATTATCATATCCAAAGGACATTCAGAATACTTAAGTTAAGCCTTATAAGTTATAGTCATAAAATTATTGATTTTTATTTGCTGCTCTTATTAACTGAATAAACAATATCAAAAACTTTAACATTTTCTTACATATTTAATGTGGCTGACACAAAACTTTGTTTCATTAAATTTTAAACTAAATCTGGTTCATCAATAGTGGTTACATTTCAAGTATTAGCAGCTATTTTTGGTATATTTAGGCGTTCATAGAAAAAAACTACTAGTTTATGGGACCAAAACTATTTGTTAAAACATTTTTGTGTGCAATGAATATTAAAATGTAACCATTAGATTTTATGGATATTTTGAGTTTAAAAAGTTTCAACATATTGAGTACAAATTTGGAAGAAAAAACACAAAAATACTGTTGTTGATTCAATTTAACGGGATTTTACTTTTGGTAAAGTATCAAACTGGACAATAAACATGTCAAAGTGAGCCTGTGAATGGAATTATTAAACAAAAAAGAAATTTATATTTTTAATCAATTAATTATATGTAATAAGCTACTTTAATAGTGTGTTTGAAATTATTTGTACTTTATAAACAAACATGTGTGTTTGTGGTTAGTTTTGGCTAAGTTATTTAAATGTATAGCTAAATTTATCAAATAAAAATGTATTATTCATGTTTGTTACATTACATTATAAATGAATAAATGCTTCACTAGTTCCGTAACCACTAAAAAAAAAATTTTTATACCTCACTATTGTCCTTACATTATTTTAAATATGGATTACATTTGGAAAAATTTATATGAATGAATATCTAATATAAATATTACTCTTTTCTTTTACCGGAAGTTAACAAGTAGGTAAAATGTCTATCCTCAAGAAAAGGAAAGAGATTTCAGGTATTTCCATGAAACTAATAAGCTGTAGCTCAATGCCAAAATTCAACATCCCCACCCAATTCATTCTCTCTTTCTCTTCTCAGTTGTCCACAAAACTAGGGGGTGAGAGACCTTTCAAGGCAGAAACTACCTAACCACCAGTTACAAGTTGCCTTTAAATCTGAAGGTCATTTCAATGTTATTTCCAAGTAAACCTCATTCTTAAGGGTCCCCAAGCTAACACCAGAGAAAAACAATAGAGGACCTGGCGGGCGCCACAATACTTAAGAAAATATTGAACCTTTTCGGAAACAAACACACGTAGTCTTTAACACTATCGTGGTTTCTATCTTGAGTTTGGAGGATGTTGATGACGATGTGTCGTGATACGCGAGCTACAACACTCTCTCTATATATATAATATATATATATTAATTAATTAATGTTATTATTATTATTAGCACCGCGTCTTACTACCCGTTCGGGTTATACGCACTTACGCTAATGTGTAATGGTAGGGTGATTGTGAGATGAAATGAAGGACCTACAGTTTAACGTGGAATCCGAACCACGGTGGAGACCTGGCATTCCTCACATTCACAAGATGTCTTGCCAGAGGTGAAGGAAGGGTTTGGTAATCAGATAAATCTTTGCCGGGACCGGGGATTGAACCCCGGCCGCCAGCATAGAGGTCTGACACCTTACCCCTAGACCACCAGGTCACCAATTAATTAATGAGAGCAACAAAATAATAGAAATATATATATAGGTTCGGGGAAACTTCTGTTGGGTAGAATGTGGAGGAATGTTTGTTTGGCTACACCATAGATAACTTGTACTAACAAAATGAACAACCTTACCTGTGAAAAGAAAGTGTTTCCAGTTCACACACCTATAGATACCTCGGCGCAAGAATCCTCCACTCATTGGTCACTTTGCCACGCATCTTTCGAGAGCTACTCCAAAGTTGCCCGAAATTGGCGGCAAGATTCACTCAAAAATATCTTAACTTCCAATATAGCCCTTTTATAACCTAAGAGAAAATTGTGAAAACTCTTAAGATTAAACCCGCCTCGGTGGCGTAGTTGGCTAACGCGCTTGTGTTGAGCTCGACCGCCGAGGACGGGGAGATCGAGGTTAGAATCTCGGTCGGGTGAACTGGGGGTGGTTTTTCCTACATTGTTTTCCACTCTCCCTCCACGCAAATGCGGGTTCACTTCCTTTAATTCAGCCTTCCCAATTCCTAATTCATTAGCGTAGTTAGTACTTAAAGCGTATAAACCGAACGGGTAGTAAGACGCGGTGCTAAATATTAAATATTATTAAGAATGAGGTTTACTTGGAAATAACATTGAAATGACCTTCAGATTTAAAGGCAACTTGTAACTGGTGGTTAGGTAGTTTCTGCCTTGAAAGGTCTCTCACCCCCTAGTTTTGTGGACAACTGAGAAGAGAAAGAGAGAATGAATTGGGTGGGGATGTTGAATTTTGGCATTGAGCTACAGCTTATTAGTTTCATGGAAATACCTGAAATCTCTTTCCTTTTCTTGAGGATAGACATTTTACCTACTTGTTAACTTCCGGTAAAAGAAAAGAGTAATATTTATATTAGATATTCATTCATATAAATTTTTCCAAATGTAATCCATATTTAAAATAATGTAAGGACAATAGTGAGGTATAAAAATTTTTTTTTTAGTGGTTACGGAACTAGTGAAGCATTTATTCATTTATAATGTAATGTAACAAACATGAATAATACATTTTTATTTGATAAATTTAGCTATACATTTAAATAACTTAGCCAAAACTAACCACAAACACACATGTTTGTTTATAAAGTACAAATAATTTCAAACACACTATTAAAGTAGCTTATTACATATAATTAATTGATTAAAAATATAAATTTCTTTTTTGTTTAATAATTCCATTCACAGGCTCACTTTGACATGTTTATTGTCCAGTTTGATACTTTACCAAAAGTAAAATCCCGTTAAATTGAATCAACAACAGTATTTTTGTGTTTTTTCTTCCAAATTTGTACTCAATATGTTGAAACTTTTTAAACTCAAAATATCCATAAAATCTAATGGTTACATTTTAATATTCATTGCACACAAAAATGTTTTAACAAATAGTTTGGTCCCATAAACTAGTAGTTTTTTTTCTATGAACGCCTAAATATACCAAAAATAGCTGCTAATACTTGAAATGTAACCACTATTGATGAACCAGATTTAGTTTAAAATTTAATGAAACAAAGTTTTGTGTCAGCCACATTAAATATGTAAGAAAATGTTAAAGTTTTTGATATTGTTTATTCAGTTAATAAGAGCAGCAAATAAAAATCAATAATTTTATGACTATAACTTATAAGGCTTAACTTAAGTATTCTGAATGTCCTTTGGATATGATAATACAATCTTTCATACTTGGTACTTTGTGGCCCAGTTTCACAGAAACTATGACTATAATAGATCGCAAGAAATGGATTTAAAACAAATTTAAAAAAAAAGTGTTTTAAGACACATGATTCTTAGATTTTCTGGCCTAAATCACATTCTCATTTTTAATTCAGAGTCCTCTAAATTATATAATTTGCGAAAATGTCTGAAAATATCACAAAATATACGTTCTTATGGACAATATTAATTTTTAAGCGCCTCTATTAATACTTAAAAATCATACTTTATTTAAACTTATTTTATACTGTAAATTTGTGGAGTTTCTACCCTCCACCCCGCCCCCTCTCCCAAATGCTTTGGATACACTTAGCTCTCTAGATTTATGCCAAATATAAACAATCGTAACATAACCATCACTTAAGGTAATGCAATTAGTGGTTTGAGTTACGTTTAGACTATTTTTATAATTTAATTGTTTTTAGTAATTTGGGGCCAGATCTAACTAATATTTGTGGCCCAATAAATATGTTTCCCAGGAATTATTTACTATATGGCTACTACTAATAGCTAGTAAGTACATATGCTTAAATCACCTCAGCCAGAACTACCAATCTTAACCAGAATTACCAACCTCAGCCATTCTCAACATTTTTCTTGCTTGGGGCTGTAGTTGACTTTTTTTTAGTTAGCTCTGCCTCAATATAATCCGGATTATGGATAGACATTGAACATGGATAGCGTGGGTCTACTAGTTCAGGCAGTAAACAATCAAAATAAAATGAGGAAAGCTTAGTCACCATTTCCATTTCCCAGAAAAGGTCATCACGTTCAATTCTTTCATATCTTATGTATGGCATAACTGGTGTCCATATAGCAAATATGCAGTACAACCGGCGTGTTACATGGAGCTGACCTTGGACTTGATAATAGTACTTATGACGCCTGTTTATTCCATCAATCTTTTTATATTTGGTAAGTTTCAAGAATGTCACCTTTCGTTTCAAAATGGTTGACTAAGGATTCATCTGTTCAGCTGATGGACATTTTACCTCTACTATGCCATCATTGTCGATTAGGCCATCTGGTGTAGCGCCGAGGAATGTCAAATCACTGTCAACAAAGAAACCACAGCGTTCAACCCTGATTTTCAAAGTTTCTTCCAACTTCGCTATGGCACGTTCATTTGCTTTTCCGTAAGACAACGAGCTTAGGTGTTGGAGATCAGAATATAATATTTGTTTGACCAAATTTTCACAACCAGTAGATGGGAGCTTGCAACAAACTTGTCCAAAATTATACGCTATTAAACGTTTCCTCCTTTCTTCTAACCATTGTCCAGATTCACTCTGATTTATGGTTTGACGTTCAAGGTTTCGCAATTCTTCTTCGGAATGTTGGAGGTTATTTTGCATTTCTTTTTTAAACAACATAAAATCTTTTTCTGGCAAATTTGGGCGTTGAGAGTTTGGACCATAGTCAGCATACATTTTCTTTTGGAGGGGGGGGGGGGGGGGAATGGTTTGCTTGACCGGGTGGGCTTCGAGTGATGTGAATCTTCTCGCTTTCTTCGGGCGAGACATATTTTTCGACGCTTGCGTGCTTCTTACAACTTTGTGAATTTTCCCGGGCTTTTTCCATACAATTTTTTGTGTAGTTTGTAATGGAGAACACCAGAATTGTAGCTTACTACAACAGCAGCACATCGCGCTTGATAGGATCCTCTTGTGTAAAATTGATGCATTTGCCACCAGTTTTTTTTTTACAATGGCAGCGTTGTAGTGCTCAAAACCGTTGTTGTCTACATTATACAGCAGGCTGCGACAGTGAATGGCAAGTGTTTGAGCTATAGATTTCAGCTTTTGTAAAATACCACTTTCATGAAGCACTGGAATAAGATTTTTCTAATTTTCTTTTAGTCCTGTGCAAAAATAAGGAGCACAATGTTGGTGGTCTCCGAATATATGATTTGGACTATTCAAAATGTAATCTTTTAATTTATCAGTGCGCTCGTGCAACTTGCCGCTTTCACCACTGCCCCACTTAGCTGCATACTTTTGGAACTGATTTTTTGTCGGAGATAAAATGGTCTATTCTTGTCGTTTTCCCACAAATCTTTCAACTTGTTAGAGTAGTTCCGGAGAAGATGATTACGGCACTCCAATTTTTGTACCGTCAAATTTTTATATGGACGAGCCTCAAGAAGGCGCTTGTATACGCTACTGTCACCATCAGTAATGAGAGTACTGTGTCGTAGGCCGTACATTTCTTCGCTCTTGCAAAAGCCTCGACAATAATAGCTGCTTCCATACTTGACGAGCTTTGATCCTCTCCCCAATTTTTGAAACCAGTATGCTTTTGAGGTTTTTTTTTCTTTCTTTCAGCGCCCGGTCACAAAATGTACATTATTGGTTTTTAACTCCTATGTACAATACTTTCTTAGTCTTAACCCCCCAATAGCAGCCTGAAGGAAACAAAACAAAAAATAAGTATAGTGGCAGTGTTGAAAACAGAGTAATAAAACGCCTAGTTATTGTTGTGAAAGGCACAAAATTTTCTCAACAATGCTTGGGTGCTTCTTGAAAATGAGAACCAAAGTAGTTTAGTATTATTAATATCAATGGGACGAGTGTAATTTTTCCCATGGTGTACACATAGAGTAGTGATATAGTATTGGCGCGTTAAAGCCAAGGATGCTATGTTTGTTTATCATGATTAGGTTTACATTTTGTATTCAGGCAGGGATAAAAATTATCTAGGTGTTTTGTACACTTTAAAATGTACATTACATTTTTTTAAGATTTTTTTTAGCACAACGTCTTACTACACGCCCGAATTATACACATTATGTACTAGTTATGCTAGTGTGTTTGGTATGAGGAAGGTTGAATATGGAAGAAGTGACCGGCATTTGCGCCCAGGGAAGTTGGAAACTACTTGAGAAAATATACCCTCAGTACAGCCATTGAGGGATTCGAGCCCCTTTCTCTCCATCATTGGCAGTCTAGTATATTGTGTTACCTTTAGACCTTTCGATCACCGAATTGAGTTAGGGTAATTTGAATGAATTGTAACAGGGATGAGGTTAGAGGTTTATGGAAATATAACAGTAACATTTGCAGGATGATAATTATTCCCAGCGCAACTGGCTAGGTTTCGAACCTTGACCTCTTTGTTAACGTTGATAAATTCTAAACCAAGACTGATGTATCATTCAGGACGACACCGAAGACGACGTCGCCTCGCTGGCTCGTGGGGATAATATTTACTGTGTTGTTTTTAATTTAAAATTCAGGCTTTTGGCATTGGTACGAGTACAATCTATTGTGGTTGTGTCTTGACTTGTAAAGTTGAACGTTCTGGAACCTTAAAGTTATCGATTGACATTATGGCCTAATACCAAAAAAAATGTGTTTTTTATTATTTTATATTTATTTAATAAATTCAGGATAGAAATAACAAATTTACACCTAATCCAATCTATTTTACACTGTATTATGTCACCATCCCTTGTCACCCACATTAGTTTTATGACCAGCTATAGGTCACGTGACTTGATGGATGCATACATGAAAGTAGATCTATTTATTTGAATAGTGCCATCCTATGAAAACTTGACTCTACTATCCACTGATTTTTGGAGGAATGACATCTAGAAGTCCTTTTTTCTTACTATATACCACTATATAGTAGATTTTTGATAAGAAAAATGGCTTCTCAGACAATAATTCCTACAAAAATGAGTGTATGACACTTGTGTGGAGCGCTTTAGTTTACATTGAGAATTTCATACTACAACCGAAACCTCTAAGAAATTAAACTTTTTTTTAATGTTATGTTGTTTATTAATATAAATTAAGAAGATTTGGATTTTTTTATTTGGCCACCATTTTCATTAGAGCATATGATTTTTCCGGTTAAAATATTATCAGATCTAATATTCTAAATTAAGAAAAAATAGTTATTGTTGTCCATTGTTTTATCTGAGTTTGAATCCGATATATTTTTTAACTGATTTCATATTAAAGTATTGTTTTCCGAGTCCATGTAATGATTTATTTAAAAACAAATATGAATGATTATTACTATTAATCATTCTAACAGAAAATTATCTTGGATTATATATGATAAAATGTAATATAATATGTCATATTATGGGCTATACACTGGTTACGAAATACCCTAGACTTGGAACATACATTGTAAACAGTCAAAGTATACTAATGGTCAAGCGAACAAGTCACTCATATTAACTAACCTATGTGAAAATATTTATTATTTGCTTAATAATTTATGATAAAATAGTTTTATCAAACGCTGATAGTTAATACTTCCCTTGGAATTACTGAATTAACAAAACTACTGTTAGCTGTCATCTACCACCATCCTATGCTGAGTCGACTGTAGCAGGAATGTCAGTACTCGAATCGTAGTCTGATTTAGCAAGTGTGGGTATCTGAAATTGTATCCCACACATTCTCCCTCCTTCCAAATGCGAGTACCCTTCCTTTGAATTCTACCTTTCCTAAATTATAACCACCCCATTTGTGTAAAGAAACAGATAAATATAAACTGTATTTCCTAAATGGCTTTCTATGAAAATGTGGGTACACTTCCTTAAATAATAACCACCTCATACTTGACCCATCAGAGTAACTAGTACATATGTGTACAACCCAATCGGTTAGACAGACCCAGTGTCAATAAATAAAATAAATATAAAGAGTTGTTGGATGCGTATCCTATGATAGGGAAATGTGTAAAAACTATGTCGCCTAAGCAACTTGAATTAAAAACAAAAACTTTATGTAACATATTATATTATTACATTTTAAAGCCTAATATGTTCAAGTTTACTTTAAGACCGTTTTAAATCTTATTTTTAAATAACGTTATTTAAGTTTTTTTTAATGGAAATACGGAATTACTAGATCGAATATATTAGAATGCAATGTATTTTAATTTTGTTTATAACAATAATAGAATAGGGATGAGAAAGTTAGAATTTAGAGGAAGTGTACTTGAATTTGTGTAGAGGAAGAGTGGGAAATCCTTTAGGACTAGCTACCTCAGTACAACCGCCGGGATACAAGACCCATCTTCTCCGTCACCGGCAAGCCAGCCAAGAGGAGACTGACACTTTTTACCACGCGGTAGGTGGTGTGAATTTTAAGAGCCATTCTTAATTGTTTTTAATTTTCTTAAAAATTATTTGCTAGTGTATTTTCTCTTAGCTTCCCTCCTCACCTGTCCTTGGTATTAATCCTCACTATTGCCTACGCTTAGCGTAATATTGGACAAATTATATAAAATAAATATCTTTAATATAAGAGTGAAATAGTTTTAATGATTTTTTACTTAGGGTGTATCATTTTATATATAAGTAGTTTTGCTTTTGTAAGAATATGATTTAAAAACATTTTTTAAATTTATGGTGGTTATAACATATTGCATGTTTAAAAACTCTTCGGATTTATATCGACTCTCATTTAATAGCCATTAATGTTTTATTAAAAATGTAATTAATTTAACAGATTATTATAAAATTGCAATTTACAAAGGTTATCTTACTCTCTTACTCACAAAGAGTTTTCATTATCAACGTGAACATGGTTTTAGTTGTGGTTCCCCCCTCCCCCCTTCTCATCTTACTATCCTTTAGAGCTTACCTGCATATTTACATTGGCTGTCCACACCTTGTTCTTTGGTCATTTCCATATTTTCTAATTTGCAGCTCAGTGGTTCATGTTCTGTCATTTTACTGAGCGATTTTAAAAAGTAAGAAAGTTCTACAATTCTTCTGCCATCTATTCCAAATGTTATATTCTGGTTATGTTGATGTTCTGGTGTAAGGTTTTCTAATATTAATTCTTATTCATTAAGATCATATTGATTGTTGTCACTAGTTTCTTGCTGTACACAAACTGTTTGCTCTAATTCTACGGATATTATCTTTTGAGCTTCTCGATACTTTTTAAAATTCAAACCTCTCTGGTTTTTTTTTTTTTTTTTTTTTTTTGTGATCAGAAGGATGCTTTCTCCCATTCTTTTTCACAATTTTGAAAAAAATCCGCAACAAATTATTTAGTACTACTAATATTACATGTCCAACCAATACAGCACTAGCACCTGACCAACTTTGTGTCGGTGAAAGCTTGTTAGATACTTTTCAGGTAAAAGATTATTGAAAGATAACAGGGGCCTCCCCCTTCTACCCCTTCTGTATACAACCAAGCGTACTTAATGGGGTTTTGACAGGAAAAGAATGGAAGTAAAGTGACCTATCTCCAATGTAATATTAATTCGAAAGGGCATGCAAATAGTTTTTTTGGGTTTATTCAGTTTTTTCATATATAAACACCCAATTATAATCGTGCTGTTACAAGCGTAAACTAGTTGCGATTGTGAATGCCTAGTTAAAAAATTAAGTTTCCTTCTCAATTAATAGTTTGAAGCTCAAACACATTTATTAATTTATATATAATTTTTTATCTAATTATTCAATGGTTTTATTAAATTTTGGGTCTGGCATTATTGTTTGGCATATTGCTACCTTAGATTTGACACAATAAATATTTTATTTTCATTCATGATAGTTGAGATATCATCAGAATAAGAATAACCTTTGGGTAAATGGGTGAAATGCTGGTTGCGGGTAGCCCCTTCAATTGTAAAGCTCCTTCTTAAGAATAACAACAACGAAATTCTTATCCCTAAAATCAATTACAAAAAACCTTTCTGGACTTCCTCCCCGTCAAAACCTAGCCACGAGAAAAAAAAAATAATAAAAGCAAGATTAATCTTCTTTCTCACTCTACCATTGTGCGGCGGAAATGCTCTCCTAGCAACACGCTCGTGTGGCGGGTTCGTGAACTACTTAACTAATCAAGATGAATCCCATAAAATAAATTGGTGATAAGTGAAAATAAACCGAAAAAAAAAGAAAGGAAATGACGGTAGAAAATGACTGCAAAATAAGGTACGTAAT
>JBCFYV010001001.1:16967332-17000768 GCA_039000515.1 Timema cristinae | reverse complement strand
AGGTAAGCCATAGTCGGTCCCATATTGATTGTGGCATGTAAAAGAACAATGAAAGGTATTTGAATATAGCTTTCCCGCCAGAATTGGTAAGCCCTCTCGTACCTGCTCAAAGAAATTCTCTTGTGCTGAATCATTTGATTCAGAAAATGTGCGTTAAATAACTAACATAACTAAATATGTAACATATCATAAGTTCTCTTGTGACATAAACCTAAAGTTTTATGATTATCGGACAGAAAGTGGTATTTCTCGTTCTTACATTTTTCTCTCTGTAAAGTTATGCATTGGGCTGAGACATCACATTCCTTATTTTGTTTTAATTTAGTGTTGACTTTCGAAGACGAGATATGGTTGAACTTTAATTTAAACCTTTAAAAAAATATGTATTCCCAGCAATGGCCGTTAGGCGAACGGTTTATTTAAAACACCTCTTAAGAAGTTAGACACCCGGTTCACCTATTGAGGATGATCTCTATAAAATATGGATGTTTATTCTCCCTCCAGGCGAATGCTCATAGAGTTCATTTAAAAATTTGCCTTCTTTGTTCTGTTTGATTTTGTCATAACACATATAGTCGGTACTATTGCATTCGAACAAATAAATCAAACAAACTGGTATATGTATGTACTAAATAAATGTGTCCAAAATTGTGACGTGATGAAGTGCTATTCAGAGGCGCTGTAAAAGTAACCGGAAGGACGGGTCATCGAACCCCGGCTGATGGTAGACCACGCTTATCTCAGGCTCCCAGAGGAAATTTCAGAATATTCCTTATTTGTTTTTCACAATATAAAATCTCATCAATAATTGAGATTGCCAATTTTTTTTAAATCTGAATAAATAACATTTGCCGAAGTCGCATCTAGAACACGTGATGTTTTCCGTTTGTTTTATACTTTTAAAATCCAACTATCCTTATTGAATGTTTTTAATATTAGTGTAAAACATTATATGAAGGCTCCAACATGTTTTTTTTAAATTTCTGGCTCGAGGGCTCCTTTGGTCTAAAAAGTTTAGGAACCTCGTGCTTAGATCAGTGGTATTCAACCTCTTTTGTTCGCGTACCCTCAAATACAATTTATCTTCTACTTTGTGCCCCAAATAGATTTGATACATAATACATGTTACACATATTAGATAATTTACATCCAAAATAAATAAAATTAATTACATCTGAAATAAGTGTTCTGTCTTACGACAGGTCCATTCCTTTTGTCAGTGAACTTAGACCACCAATGCGTCCTGTCCTTTCTCCCCTTCTTCGTCTCCCGGAACAATATATTTATAATATATTATTATTAAGATTACGTACCCCCTAAGATGTATTCGCGTGCCCCAGGTTGAATACCACTGGCCTATAGCGAACTGATGGTTGTTTACGCTGCTAAACCCTAGTGACCCGAATTCTGCACGGGCTATTGAACTTGGTCCTAGGCCACATAATTTAATCGGTGGCCAGGAAAGATGGTAAAAATAACCGTCCTCTACTCGGCCGGTAGGAAAGAGTGTGGGGTGGTGGAAAGGGGCTCCCCCATTTATTTGGTTATCGGGGGATTTGTGGGCCCATGGGATCGGTCACCTCACATGTAGGCCTACAGGGTGTATGGTTATTTTGAAACAAAATAAAAAAGAAGCAACGGAGGAAGTAATGTGCTCGGATGTTCACGATATTATTATTATTATTATTATTATTATTATTATTATTATTATTAGCACCGCGTCTTGCTACCCATTCGGGTTATACGCACTTACGCTAATGTGTAAATGGTAGGGTGAAAGTGAGATGAAATGAAGGACCTACAGTTTAACGTGGAATCCGAACCACGGTGGAGGCCTGGCATTCCCCACATTCACAAGATTTCACGATATCACAGCCATGTTCACCCACGACTTAATGGGAGCTTTCTTTGTCACTTTTTGAAACAAATATAATATCAAGTGTCTATACGCCAGGTAATGTAGCTTTTGATAGTTGATTTCAATGTTGATAGCCTTGTATAAAATATGTTTTATAATTTTTTCGCATGAACTATAGAAAGTATTATAATATTAATTTTGTACTGTAATACTTGGATAAAACATATTGTCACAAAATCCCGAAATATGTTACGGATCGTTTTATATTGGCTGGGATTTGAACCCCGACCTTTCTTCCACCGCTGAGCTGAACTCGACTAACTTAACGTTTAGTCCACGTCCTTACCGATTATAAGCAAGGTCAGTTATCTTGCTTCAGACGTCCCGACAGATGACAAAACCCGAGATAACCCTTGTATTATTTTCTATTTAGACCAATCTTTTAGAATCCATACCATGATTTTGTTAGTAATATTGTTTTTTATGGCCTTATTTAGTTCCAGATCTCTACTGTATACATTCAATTCATAATCCTGGTACGAAATAAGGCCTCCAAGAATGAACTTCCAACCAAAGTAAAGGTATGGTTGCAAACTTTTTAAAATTCTCACTTTGTACGACTATGAACAGTGAATTTTTAATAGGAAGGGTGACCTGGTGGTCTAGGTGTAAGGTGTTAGACTTTCGTGTTGGGGATCCGGGGTTCAATCCTCGGTCCCGGCACAGATTTATCTGATTGTCGAACCCTTCCTTCACCTCTGATAAGACGTGTATTAATCACAACTTGTGAATGTGTGGAATACCAGGCCTCCACCGTGGTTCGGATCCCACGTTAAACTGTAGGTCCTCCATTTCATCTCACAATCACCATACTAGTACACATTAGCGTAAGTGCGTATAACCCGAACGGGTAGTAAGACGCGGTGCTAATAATAATAATAATAATAATAATAATAATAATAATAATAATAATAATAATAATAATAATAATAAGGACCTTATCTGAAAGCTAAAAGAAAAGCTACTAGATCTTCTTTAACGTATTAATATAGCCAGGTCATGTGATCTGCAGCTGTCACTTTTGATCGATATAATCAATACTTATAGTAAAGAATTTTCAACTTCACTCGCGAACAAAAAAAAAAAAAAAGTTTGTATTTTCTAAAAGGCCCTTCCTATGAAAACTGTATTATAGGAACCCACTTAAGCGTATCCGACAGGCGGATAAGAGGAAATTGACTGCTCACCAACAACCCAACATTCATAGAGGATGTTTCAGTCTATCTGATATCGACAACACACTGTCGTAGTAACAAGAGATGTCGGTTTCCTTCTTGGTCGGCTGCAATATGTAGGTCACACCAGTCCCCGATAAAGCTCCACAACACACCACACGTGGACAAATAAATAGAAACAACTGTCTCCCGTTCCGGCAGATGGCTTACAGTCGTTTGCCAGTTTAGTCGAATGTTATATTTAAATGTATTAACATTATTATTAGCACCGCGTCTTACTACCCATTCGAGTTATACGCACTTACGCTAATGTTTAATTGTAGAGCGTATAACCCGAATGGGTAGTAAGACGCGGTGCTAATAATAATTTAATGGTAGAGTGATTTTGAGAAGAAATGGAGGACCTACAGTTTAACGTAAGGTATTTTTTAAATCCACTCTGCTTTTCCTCAAATGTGGGTAAATTTCTTAAATATTCTACCTTTCTCATCGCTATCCCAGCAATGTAATCAAATGCGGCTAGCTCAGACGGGTAGTGAGATGCAACGACCCCAAAATAATAATTGTGGTGCGACCCCGCTGAAAGATGATCGAGAAGTTTAAACTGTTGGGCTCGCATTGCACTTGGTCGCCATTGACGTTGAGGCTAGGGTTCGAATCCTTGCACATTGCGCCAGGGTTGGTTTTCCACCAAGTATTTTCACTGTGGTTTCTTAGCCTCTGCTATACGCTAGTGAGGGTTCATTTAACTTAAGCTACCCTTTCCATTCAATCTTTATTTAATTCGTTAATTGGTGCTATATTAAATGCACAAGCTTTATTTTTCTCGATTTAGAGCTAATATTGCATTTTTGATCATTTACAAATATTTGATAAATTACATTTTAGATCAATCTAAATTTTTTGTTGCGCTTCATTGTTTGAAAATGTGTAAAATACGGTAATAAAATGTTAATACAGCTGTACAATTATATACTTATCTTTTTACAGACAAGCTTAACCTAAGATATCCTACATAACTTAACACTCAACTTTGCTGTCGGAAAATGCCATCCTAACATTAAGACGAGCACCCAAGTAAACTAATACATCATTTGGTTTACCACCCGGGATCGAACCACACCCTCTTAGACCTGTAGTCGAGCTCAGAGAACGTCATTAGCTATGTTGTCAGTGATACCAATGTCTACATACCGATTTTTGTCGACGATTTGATCATCAGTAGTATTCACATACAACCTCTTGAGAAGATCAAAGCTGCTCTTCAAGCTAAATATGACATAAAAGATCTGGGTAACTTACACTTTTTACACGGAATAAAAATTGAGCAAAGAAACGATTCGATATATCTTAGTCAACCATCTTATTTCAAAAACCTTTTAGGCAAATTTAACACAGGAAACTGCAAAATAGCTCAAACACCAATGGAGAGGAAACCCCCTATTGATGATGGAGGATCAACCTCTAATATTTGCATCAAGCCATACAGAGAGCTCATAGGCAGTTTGATGCACTTAATGTTATGCACCAGACCTGACCTGAGTTTTTCTGTCAATTATTTCAGCAGATTTCAAAGCTGTGCAACTATACTCACTGGGAGTCACTGAAGTGCATTCTTCGCTATTTACAAGGAACGTCACACCTAGCTCTGCACTTTCCTAAAGAAGAAGGGACACCCCTAATTGCATATGCTGATGCAGATTGGGCCAAAGATTGCAGTTGTAAGTCAACATCTGGATTTCTTCTGAAAGTGTTTGGTTCACCTGTATCTTGGACAACTAGAAGGCAGCCTATTATTGCCTTGAGTATCAGTGAGGCAGAATTCATTTAACCTGCCAATGCCTGTACTGATGTCCTGTGGCTACTCCTGGAGCTGGGAATCAACCCCGAAGTGCCCACCATGTATGAGGACAACCAGCCTGCCATCAAGTGTCTTGAGAAATGGGAACACAGAAGATTGAAACATATATGGATGTGAAGTATAATTTTGTAAGGGAGTTAATGTGTGATAAAGTTCTAAAGATTGAATATGTCCAAAGTGAATTTAAAATTGCTGACATTTTAACCAAAAGCTTAAATGTTACTAAGTTTAAACAACTATGTAAGCGGCTAGGATTGAATGCATCATAAAATCTGTTTTATATTCCTACATTTCTCCATGTTCACAACATTTATTCCCTTCACACCCTTGTTTCTTGCATCCACGATTAGGATCCCTCCATGTTTAACACATTTGTCTTCTCTCTGTGCACATTTAAAGCATGCTAAATTGAGGCGAAGTGTTGGTATAGACATTTAACATTTATTCATTATGATCTTGGTACACTTTTTATGTCTATGTTGCTAGTTCTGTTGATACAATTTGTTCTTGCATGATATGTATTTAGTTTTTTTTAGTTAATATCAGTATTTCAGTTAATAAAGTGCTTTCAATGCGGTAATGTTGGATGTTCGTAGAATAAACATTCTATAAACCTGCGGTGGTACGTTTTCAGAATGGATATAATATTTATTTTCTAAAGATTTCATCGAAACACTTGAATATGTTAAAGTGAAAAATTAATATAAACATGGTGAATTCAAATACTAGAAGAAACTACTTTGTTAACATGAATGTAAAAAAAAAAAACAACCAGCACGACACACTCGTAGAAATGTTCTCATACATATTCTTTTAAATCTTGGAATAAAATTTAAAAAAAACTAGTTTTCAGTAAACTACACTTAGTTCTCCTCATAAAACCATACACACAATATTGTTAATCATGATAAACAATCATCATATTTTAATTAACATTGTACCAACCTACAACCCCCTTAAAAAATCAAACTTTCACAAATGGTCATTAGTAAACTACCCTCAATTTATTTAAATTTGTAAAAATAAAAAATATATTTATGTGAAACACTTCCCAGATACGTAATTTGAACAAAATTGTCTATGCCAAAATCATTAAGGTTATTTTTGAAAAATTTCTGGACAGAAATAGTTGCGAAACCCACTTCTTAGAGGGGTTTAGTTAAAATTTTCACTGCAACAATACTTGTTTAGTGATAAAATTAAAACAAGGTAAATTAATTATTGACTTACTTAATTGAAAGAATGGTACTGTTCTCTTGTTTAAAATAAAACTCAGTTAAATTTGTTATTAATGTTTGCTACCATCAATCGCATCAACTTATAGCCTACACACAAACTATTTAAAAAATGGTTTTATTGGGTTTTATTGACATAAAGTGAAGAAAAGGCTTACTCATACAAAAATGTTCCAGTAGAATCGATAATAGTTCTCATTTACTTTCATCTTATACCACGAGATATCCCCACGACAACCAGAGGGTCGTAGATCCCAGTCAAAGAACTGCTGAGCTAGATAATTAGATACGAAATATAGTTCTGTGCACGAGAGTACTCATGCTAGGATGATGAATTTATGATGATGACGGCGATAAAAAATATTATATTATAGGGATTACTAACAGTCTGGTTTTAATCGCAAACAGTTGGTAAACATGTTTTATAATGACTGGAGGTCAGCGAGGGACTATTTTAGTGTGTCTTGTTAATAATGTTTTTGTTGCTTTGTGATGTAAACACACACATGAAAGCGAAACATTTTGAAAGGCGATGGTTTAGATGGTTATCGTGTATGGTTTTGTCAGGTTCCGCCCAACGTTTCTCATAGTAGCAGCATCTGTTCCTAACGTCAGGTGATATTAATCCACGATAAAAGTAATTAACTTCGTTACTGTAACGTTGCGTGTCGATTCGATTTAAATAATACCATTGATATAACGTCGATAATATACTAAACAGTATTATAAAAGTGCGCGTGGAAAAAAAACGCATGAAAACTTTACCATAGTTATAAAATTATTATTATTATTATTTTATCACCGCATCTTACTACGCGTTAGGGCCATACGCTTAAGTACTAATTACTCTAACAACGGCTTCAGGGATTATGAAGGTTACATGTGTACCCACATTTGCATGGAGGGAGAGTGGAAGACCATGTTTGAAAAAGCACCCTCAGTTCACCCGATTAAACCCGCCTCGGTGGCGTAGTTAGCTAACGCGCGAGCTCGACTGCTGAGGACGGGGAGATCGAGGTTCGAATTTAGGTCGGGCGAACTGGGGGGGGGGGTTCCTAAATAGTTTTACACTCTCCTTCCACGCAAATGTGGGTTCACTTCCTCTAATTCAATCTTCCCAATTCCTAATCCATTAGCGTAATTAGTAGGCCTACTTAAAGCGAATAACCCGAACGGGTAGTAATACGCGGTGCTAAATAATAATAATAATACACCCGACTAAGATTTGAACCTCGATCTCCCCGTCATCCGCAATCTAGTCAACTGCGAGAATAGCGCGTTAGACCGCACAGCCACCGAAGCGGGTTTGTAATATCATCTCCTGATATTAAAGGATAAGAAGTATGTAGGATAAAGCCCGCTAAGGGAGGCTGAGAAAGAGATGGGAGGAGCAGATAACAGAAATCGAGCAAGTGAGAGGATAAGAATGGTGGAAGGATAGAGGAAGATGGTGGCTGGCATCTTAGTAAACTGGCCCAGCCACAAGCTGGAAACAATTGTTGTTGATAATAATGATGATGATGATGATGATATTACCAAACACACTAAGACTGTAATTAGTTATTATTTATATCTTGTGTTTCACGGTGACCCAAATACCAAGCAAAAAAATAATATTCCGACCGGAAGCACCGTTGTTGACTCTTGACTCAGGGTTTTTTAATTCACGTCTGGATTCACCAAGCGGCTTTTTTTTCATGATTTTCGACCCCCTCACTTCTCTTTATCCTCTCAGGTAAGGGTTTGTAAGTTCTTCTTTCAAACCTCCTTTTCCCCCTTTTATCTTCGTAAGTTTTTTACGATTAGGTAGATTTGATTATTTTAATCGTTTAGTTATTTTGAATATAAGGATTAATAATGAAGCGAATGATATGAAATTTTAGATTTAATTGCATTAAGTAAATTAAATATAAGTGCAATTTTATAAATAATATTGTTATTTTCTAACAATTTTTTTATGATAATATCTCATCATAAACATTAATTAAAAAACCTTACTTAAGATGGATTCTGACTCCCTACTCCTTTTCATAAAAAAACTTAAGAAATACTGAGCCTTCTCAACCCCCCCCCCCTCCCAAAAAAAACCTTATGTAATTTAAGGACAGCCCCCAAGGGTTGTTCAATTTGCAATGTGTTTTCACCCTTTAAGTAAATGATGAAGTATTTAACTAAAATTAACACCTGCTTGCGTGACTGCATGGCTTAAGGCGTCACCCTCATGCTAGGTTAGACTGCCCTTTTGAATCCCTAAAACCCATAGCGTAGTTAGTAATTAGATAAGCGTATAACCCGAATTGATAGTAAGGCGCGGCGCAAAAATAAATCCCTCGTCGTGTCTCCTTGGGTTAAATAAAATATTGGTACCAGGCACGTAGCCAGGATTTCATTTTCTTTTTTTTTGGGGGGGGGGAGGGTGTTATCCAATTCTATGCTACCCCCACCCTGACTTTTTGTAAACCCCATTTTTTCTGACTTTGGTTATAGTTTTTTGCGGTGACAATAAATTCATATTGTTTTTGGGTCTGTTGGGAAAAAAAAAAGTAACAAATTTGCTAAATGAATTATAAAATTAACACAATTAAAGGTAACTAACCAAGTTCAAATAATGAAATTACTATGTGTATGAAAAAAGTTGTCATGCACCACTATCTATTACTTTTACAATAGTAGTTGCAGATCATATGGTTCGGCGTAGGGATACATAATTTGGTCTGGTAACTTTTCAAAGCTTTTAGCTGTCAGCTGTGAGCTGACATTCAGCACCAAAGAAGCCATGGGGCTACTGTAGTTCTTAATCCTTCTCAATGAGGAAAATGACCTCTCGACCTCAGTCGTTGATACAGGTAAAGTAGCTAGGACACACAGAAGATGTCGGATAGTAGGAGAGAAGTGCTTATTGCATGCACCCACAGTAGACATAATCCCATTTGGTATGTCTGATTGTTTCTTGTCTTTCTACGTTTCACACCACAAGAGGTATTCTGCCTCAACCGCTCGTTGCCTGAGAAGTTGTCTCATCATAGTAGAGGTTTGGTTTTTTTTTTTTAGTTCGTTCACATGACTTTTTCATGTGTGTTTTTGTGTAACAAAACCTCCATTACTGAAAGAAAGTCCGTATTTTGACAAAATCGTTGCTGAAGATTGACGATAAATTCGCCTACAGAAGGCAGGAAGATGGATCTGAAATAGTACTCTTCAATAGAATTGTGGGGAGGGTTATCAGTTTTTTATCTTTTTCTTAACCTGTCGTGGTACCTCAAAAACTATTTTAAACAAGTTATTTGCCATAATCGTAGCCTTTTTTTTATCTTTTATTTTCATTAAATTTCGGGGGGAGGGGGAGGGTGTAAGGACCCCATGGCCACGGGCCTGTTGGTACTGAAGTGAGATGACAAATCATTTGAGCAAAATATTTATTCCATATTTGTGTAGGCCTATTTGAGAAGATCATTTTTATATTATTTATTTTTTGCAGAGTTTTTACGAGATGTTTTCTTTTTTTGTGTTTCAGGTATGTTCATAATTGAAGCTTCCGAGCCGTTTGTTGGTGTATTGTGCTTTATTAGGTAAGCTAGTTCCTATCTTTTTACAACCAATCAAATAATGACGATTAATATAAAGAAATTGTCAGATAATAAAACGATATAAGTACCTGTCTTATATGTTTCAAAAAGATTTTGTCAAACTAAAAATATTACTACAAAAAATAAGTATCGTCAAATCTTACTTATTAAAAAATTATTCCAAATGCATACGATAAATCCACTGGTTTCCAACGCTTGCGTCCATTCAAAATGGCCGTCAAATATGACGGACAAGCAAATTGGAGTTTACCTCCTAAAAAGTCATAAACACATCTAATCAAGCTACAACTTTGGAGTTGTTAACATATAACAGAGGATAAGTTGGGGATCAAAATAATCATCCAGTTTTCAAACAGTAATTAGAATGTTTAGAAATAACTCAACCTATTGTTATTTTAATGACCTAATAAATCGGAGAATAAGTTAACATGTCTTAGAAAAAAACGCATGAAATAAAAGTGAAATTGTAATTTTATCAGCTGTAAAAATCACTAATAAATAATTTGTTAAATTCCTCCAAAGTATTGCATTTGGAACCTACTCTTTAAATCTTAGGATCACTGGATCTCTTGTTTTTAATTATGTAATCGGATGTAGTATCACTTCTGCTTTCTTTTTACTTTTTCTCGACACCTCAGAGAGAAAGTATTGTGATCGTCAAAAAAACTTGAAATTTGATAAATATCGCCGTTTCATGACCTGAAACCAAAAAGTTGTATTCGCAATGCCGTCTGTCTGTCTGTCTGTCTGTACCTCGGGCTAGAGCCGAAACTATTTTACCGATTGGGTTCAAACTTGGTATCTGGGGTTTCCATAAAGTCCCCCGAGGAGTTTTTGGAATTAGACATCTACGAGTGAAAAGAGAAAAAATCGATTTTCTCAAAACCCGTTCTAATGCTTTTTATTAAATTTTGTATCAATATACTGTTTACCATCACAAACAATTTGGCAATTCTCATTTTCTCATGAAAATGACTTTGAGGGTATTTTACACAAGGGAAATTTTCAAATTTTCATCATTTCTCTGCAACTATTTGAGATACGAAATAACTTATCATTGTAAAGTTGTAGTACTATTAAAGTATATATATGGGTAGTAAGACGTGGTGCTAAATAATAAAGTATAACTTATATATATTTATATATATACTTTATTATTTAGCCCCGCGTCTTACTACCCGTTCGGGTTAAACGCTTTAAGTACTAATTACGCTAATGAATTAGAGGAAGTGAACCCGCATTTGCGTGGAGGGAGAGTGGAAAACCATTTAGGAAACCCCCCCCCCCCCCCCCCCCAATTCACCCGACCGAGATTCGAACCTCGATCTTCCGTCCTCAGCAGTCGAGCTCAACACGACAAGCGCGTTAGCCAACTACGCCACCGAGGCGGGTTACTATTAAAGAAAAACATATTTTCTCATCAATATATTTTTATAGAACCAATAGTTTCTGAGCTTTAAGCAAATATACAGTATATATTTTAATTCAGGTCTTTGAAAATGAATTTGATTCCTATGCTATTTAGTTGACAAAGATATTTATCTTCTCTTTGTGACATTGTTCCTAGTTCCAAATGCCACAGGCCATAGAGTAATAATTACGTATCAGTGTATATTATTTCATTTATGATCTTTGGTTTAGTGTTTCTACAACAATGTATAGACCCATTATTTCGTTTCACAAATCCTACGAGTTTTTACTAAATATCTATCTAAAGATAAAAGCGAGAGACAGTCTGTGCGGTGCGCCCCCTTTTTTTTTTTAATAAAAAGACAAAGTGTAGAGAATTTGTGGCTTATGTAACAGTTTTCAATTGGCCAAATATAACTCCTCGAACCATTGATTTATGCACATTGCCTTCCTATACCTATCCGTGATATCGGTATATTCACACTAATGAGTTATGATTGGAGAAGGTACCATTTAAAATAAATATAGTCGAATTTGCGTGAAGGGAGATTTATGAATCATCTAGTAATAAAACTCCCATCAGAGTTTCCCGGAAAAATATAACAGATGAGACTGACGCCTTTTTCGGTGTACCATAATGGTATTCATTTGATAAAATATATATATATATTTTTAAATAAAATGGTTCTAAAAGAAACAAAACTTTTAAATGAACCTCGTTGCACAATTTCACAAAGAAATATTTCGTCGTTCTTCTACTATATCCCAGAAGAATAAGGTATTTTGCTTGGAACTAATTCCTCTGGAAATGAAACTTGGCAGTTTTGTTCTAAATGCTACTCTCAACTATATTCTAAAAATTCCCAGATATACGACCTGACTTCCGACCAACATATTGATGAAATATTTAAAAAAATATATATATATATATATATATATATATATATATATATATATATATATATATATATATATATATATATATATATATATATATATATATATATATATATATATTTGAGGTATTTAACGTGCACTTTCTGAACCGACTGATTACACCAACACGCGAGAATTTCTATGAGTGAGAGCGAAAGGACCTAGCAATATAGCCAGGAAAGGTATTTTCACATACCCTCCAGACTTCTTTTACACGTTACAATCGACGTGGGACCGACGGCCGGCTTTACTTCCCCTCCGAAGGAAGTTGTGGAACGGATTTTTATCGCTCAATAAAAATCCCTTAACCCCAGCTGGGTTTTTATCCACTAACACTGGGGTCCTGGGGTGAGAACTTTACCCCTAGACCACCAAGATAGACTTGATAAAAATAGCCGACTATCTTGGCCAACAGATGTTTAAACGCTGACTAGTCCAAAACCATACGACAAAAAAATTATATAAATAAATAAAACTAAATTTTCCCTAACAAGCTTTCAATCATATTTTATGCTCAAGTCACTGTTCCGGCTCTGATGCCAAATGGTTTGGCAGGTGTGTCGCTTTTACAGATGCAAAGCTGCTATTTTGTGCAATAGCAGAAAAAAAAGGTTGTGCAGATAAAAATAGATATAGTATTCAACTTACTGCAGGATTATATAATAATATTTTATATGGAATTGACACCGATGTGGCGTGCGCATCGGGTGGCGAGCTCTGCAAACTCTAGCGCTTGTGTCGCGCTCGGCTCAGAGTGGGCTGACGCGACGAGAGGTGTGATGATTAACTGGCCTGACTTGAAAGAGTCAACACCTCTCTCCGAATGGCTAGTCTTGTCCGGGAGTCGTCGAACGATGTGCACGCCCACGAGTCAAAGGAAGTCTTCTGTGTGTTGTATATTCTTTAAATAAATTATACAAGTATCTTTCCATCCACGGCTTGATTATTACTTCTAATTAAGATCCTCAAATGGAACCTAGCACAGCACAATGGTAGCAGAGCATTGAACACAGTCGACTTGTTTGACCCATCAGATGATTTGCAAGTTGATGGTAGCAGAGAATAATGGAAACAGACAACAAAGAAACAACGCGTGATAATTTGAAAAACCATCAGCCAAATCCAAGTATACACAAGCATGCAAGACGTCAACAATTCCGTCCCAGAAGTGGAAAGTGACCCATTAGATGACGACTCGACAATCCGGAGGGCAGCGCGAGGCAATATCGCTATCACCAGCCGGATCAACACGTTGCAGACCAGAACCACATAGCAGATTGGAGCCCGTTAGGTGTTCACCATATCCAGCCCAGGGGCCATCAGACGAAGGGGCCAAACGGCCATTCAACAAGCATCCCTACTCGGAAACAACGGGAAGGTCGGCGGTTCGCCACGAACGTGCGACCCCGAGAATGGATCAACAACAAGCACGACCTACAGGATCTACCAGTCAACATCACCACTAATAGCTAAGTACAGTCATCAAGTTCCAGCAACCCATTCTCCAAATGTTTAATCCAGTGTGGGCACATTCGATGGGGAGGGGTGGTAGATGGGCAACACCCATCTCAATCAGGGCTCACCAATAATAAATATAAAGAGTGATTTTTCCTTTTTTAAGGTTAGATGAGTTTAATGGGAATCAAAATGAGTAAACTATAGGTTCTAGGGGCCAGTTGGACTTAACTACCTCTTTGAAATAAAACTGTTGAACGTTGGTCTAATAGGTAAGAAACATCTTAAAAACAATTGATTTGGTGACGTAGAAAAAAAGTTATACGTAGGAGTCAGGTCCCTTCTAACATTCACACTACTATACACCAAGGTTTAGCCTTACTATAAACCATTGATGAGGTATTATTTACTCTTAGAAAAAGGCTTAGCGCTATAGGGTGGAAGCCACTAGGTAATAATACAGACTAAAAAGAAAACAAGGTCTAACGAAAGGTGTACGTTTCGTTTGACGCTGTTGCCGAGGTCAAGGGGTCAATTGTCTAGCTAGCGCTACGCGTTAACATTGAGAACCTATTATTTAGGACATCACCTAGGCCAAATAGAGCAAGCGCCGGAGTAAGGTTAAAAGGGAAAAAGAAGGTAAGGGTCGAACATCGTAGAGTGAATAGGGGACGCGTAGATGAGAAGAAGCCGAACTAGGGAAATTATCTCAAAATCCCATAGGAATAGTAGACTAGACTCTTACCCAATAGTTAATTCTACTCGCCGTCATCATGGATTTGGACCCAAACAGGTTGTTGAAAGATGAACTACAATACGAGATCATAATTCGTGGAGAAACCCCGTTAGATACGGTGGATGGGTTACGCAGCCAACTCCTCCTACTATTAGATAGGGAAAGAGACTTAAACGCCTCGATAGTAAAAACAACCTTAATTCCTCCGCTATCAGACGAAGTTCCCAAAGTAGAACGAAGGTTACATACCCTAAGGGAAGACCTAACTGACAAGACAGAACTTACCCCGAGTCAAATAAAGAAATTTGAAACTACCTTGTTACATCTTTCGTCGAGACTAGAAAGGGCGACCATAGACGATAGTAAGTTCATAGAAGGAAAGGAGGCTGGTTTAAAATTATGTGAACAACTCAAAGCAATGGTAAAGTCGCTTAGGGGGCACCAAAAGGAGCCCACGCGTTCTAGTAACGAAGAGGAGCTATCCAGCCGACTAGCAGAGGGCTCGGGGGTGGAAAGAGATCCCGCGACTGAAATCAAAAAAACCCAGAATGACAAATCACCTATAACTGATCCCATTCAAATGGAACCGCATGAGGTTGTTAAATCCAGACTGTTTACGGTCTTGAGTATAGTGAGAAAATGGGGAGTACGTTTTGGGGAGGAGTCAGACCCAGTGGATTGTTTAGAAAGAGCAAATGAACTTAAAGCCACTTACCATTTAACCGATAAGGAGTTATTACAAGCGCTTCCCGAAATTTTTCAAGGAAGTAGGTTACGGTGGTTGAGAAACAATCAACATAACTGGCGCGATTGGGAGCAATTTCAAACATTATTCAAAGTTAATTTTTTTAAGACTAACTACCAAGAGTTAATAGAAGAGGAGATTCCGGGAAGGATACAAAAACCCACGGAATCCGTACAGGAGTATGTAACTGAATTGCAAACTCTAATTAGAAGGCACGGGGGGTTCACGCCGGAACAGGAGCTGAACCGAATTTTTCGCAACCTAAGGCCCGATATTAAAATAAGTTTAACTAGAACCCAGATACAGTCCATCCCTCAGTTAGTGAAAGAGGCCGCAAGTTTCGAATTGAGCCAACAAGAAATAAAAAATTACAATAGACACTTTAGCAAAGAAAATAAACTTAGAAGGAACCCCAGTGTTGGCGGACGGCGTAACCAGGAAAACCGGCAATACCAAGAGGAGCCCACGTTTGCACGAAGGGTGGAGAGGGAAACATTACCATACAATCCAACAGTCAGAGGCGATAGAAAAGGTAATATCTCCTCCCTAAAAACGCGAAAATGCTTCAATTGTTTTTCGACTACGCATTTGGTCCGTGACTGCCCTAATAGAAACCCAAGGGGTAAGGAGCAAGGTAAAGGGAAGTTTTTGTTAAGTAGGCGTGGTCCGAACAACCGATCCACGCCGCTGAATCCACTCGTGAATCACAACCACGAGGGCGCGCTAAAGGGAGTTAATATAAATATTGGCAAAATAAATACAATCGCTCTTTTGGACACGGGCTCAGTTAGCAATATCATGTCTATAGAGTTCTATGAAAATCTAGAAAAAAACAAACTAAAAGGGCTTACACCATGTGACGTACAATGCGTCTTAGCGGACACGAGAACCTTAAAAGTTAAACAAAGAGCAAGGATAAATATCAAAATAGGCAGGTGGGCGTGGCCTATTTGGTTTCTGATTGTGGAATCCTTGGTGACACCGGTTATATTAGGACACGGATTCATGCGTGACGCAGGGATGAAAATTGATTTCGCTAATAATAAGGTGTGTTTTGAATTCGATAACCGGCTAGAGTTTGAATTAGAGCCCTTACCTGAACGAAGGGGAGGGTAGCCCGTTTATGTTTCCGGGTGGAATACCCTTCTCCAAAAGGGGAGGTTAAGACTCTAGTTGGCCTAGGCTGTGTCCTTTAGGAGAGAGGGGGGTGTTAGTATCCCACGCGGTTGCTACGTAAAAACAGGTGACATAAAGTGAATTTGTTTCCCTGTAAACAGAGGTAACATAAAGTGAATTTGTTTCCGTAAAAACGGGTAACGTAAAGTGATTTGTTTCCCTGTAAACGGGTAACATAAAGTGAGTTGTTTCCGTGAAAACGGGTAACATAAAGTGAATTTGTTTCCGTAAAAACGGGTAACATAAAGTGATTTGTTTCCCTGAAAACAGGTAACATAAAGTGAGTTGTTTCCGTGAAAACGGGTAACATAAAGTGAATTTGTTTCCGTGAAAACGGGTAACAAAAGGTGATTTTATGTCGGTAAACAGAGGTAACATAAAAGTGTATTTTTGTCTGTAAATGTAAAGCTATAGTCGATATATCCTTACGATGACCGGCCGGTCTAGGTAAACAATGTATTTAGAATGTAAACAATGTATTTAGGATATAAACAATGTATTTAGGATGCAAACAATGTATTTAGGATGCAAACAATGTATTTAGGAGGTGAACAATGTAGTAAGGAGAAGCTGTATACTTATTTAGTTTTTTATATTCCTAAAATTCATGTAGGGGTAAATCTCTGTAAACGAAGTGTTTAAGAAGGTCCATATAATTTCTAGGTTTAAAAGGTTAATTCTAGCTTTAGTCTTAATATGCCTTATTATATGTGAGAGGTTAATTGAAGTTCATTTGGAGAGTGCAGAATAAATATGTTTAACCTCCATGGATAACGCTTAGTTCACAGTTTATGTATTGTTTATCTTGTATATAAAGTTTGACTCAAAAAAAAGGGGAGGTGTGTGTGGCGTGCGCATCGGGTGGCGAGCTCTGCAAACTCTAGCGCTTGTGTCGCGCTCGGCTCAGAGTGGGCTGACGCGACGAGAGGTGTGATGATTAACTGGCCTGACTTGAAAGAGTCAACACCTCTCTCCGAATGGCTAGTCTTGTCCGGGAGTCGTCGAACGATGTGCACGCCCACGAGTCAAAGGAAGTCTTCTGTGTGTTGTATATTCTTTAAATAAATTATACAAGTATCTTTCCATCCACGGCTTGATTATTACTTCTAATTAAGATCCTCAAATGGAACCTAGCACAGCACACCGAGGGCATTTTAGTCTTCTCTTTTTCACACCTTCATTGAGTCAGAGTAAAAGTTGCGTTTAAAAAAAAATATATTTGTGTTTTCCCCGGTAGGCCTAATCCACAAGATGTATTTACAATAGCCTAAGTCTCATGCAAGAGAAACTAGACTAACTCGCAGATTGCACATTCTCTAGGGTTAGGGTACTTTTAGGTTTTTCAAACAGCAAACTAGCATTGAGATAGTATTTTAGACTGGCATCTTTTTGGTTTAGAGTCGGGGCCTGGGACAGAAATCTTGCGGCCCGTTACACAGATGATTTTGTGCCCCCTCCTCTCCCCCCCATCTCCACCTTCACCTATTTAAGATACGTACTGGTGTCAAATAAAAAAAAGGGTAATACTTGTTTAGTACTACAGTTGTATTATGTTGGTGACCTGGTGGTCTAGGGGTAAGGTGTCGGACTTCTGTGCTGGGTTCAATCCTCGGTCTCGGCACAGATTTATCTGATTACCAAACCCTTCCTTCACCTCTGACAAGACGTGTATTAATAACAACTTGTGAATGTGAGGAATGCCAGGCCTCCACCGTGGTTCGGATCCCACGTTAAACTGTAGGTCCTTCATTTCATCTCACAATCACCCTACCATTACACATTAGCGTAAGTGCGTATAACCCGAACGGGTAGTAAGACGAGGTGCTAATAATAATAATGATGATGATATTATTATTATAATATAAAATAATATTATTATATATTATTATTATTATTATTATTATTATTATTATACAGTAAGTTTGTTCTTCATAACCATAGGTTATTCAGAGGCAGGAGCCTCTGGTTGTAGGCCTATAGCCTCAGACACAGAAATGCTATATAAATCTCTATCATGTTAGGTGACCTGGTGGTCTAGGGGTAAGGTGTCAGACTTCTATGCTGGCGGCCGGGGTTCAATCCTCGGTCCCGGCAAAGATTTATCTGATTACCAAACCCTTCCTTCACCTCTGACAAGACATCTTGTGAATGTGAGGAATGCCAGGTCTCCACCGTGGTTCGGATTCCACGTTAAACTGTAGGTCCTTCATTTCATCTCACAATCACCCTACCATTACACATTAGCGTAAGTGCGTATAACCCGAACGGGTAGTAAGACGCGGTGCTAATAATAATAATAATAATAATAATATATCATGTTTGTCAATTTGATTGGAGAAGAACGTTCTAAGATATAGTTTAGTTTTAAGATATAGTTTGGTTTTAAGATACGTATATACGTTGTACGAGTGGGTAAACTGTGCTAAAATTCCGGAAATAATAAAAACCTGTACAGTTAGTTTATCACAGCGTGAGATGAAGGAGGTGGACTTCAGTTTTTTTTTTTTTACACTGACGTATTATTTGGTGTGGCAGTGAAGATGTTGGCTGTGTGTCTACAGATGGAACCTTGTTATTCGGCATATCACGTGCACGCATAGTTATCTTTCATGTTGTATTTTTTCAAATATTGCTTTAGCTGACAACTCTCCTACTCGACTTGATAAATACATATTCCCTTCCCCTCTCTTCTTCTGGGACAAGGGTTCCTCTCTTATAGTGTAATCTAGGCCACTGATAACGGTGCCGATGTGATACCAAAATTACTTCCTGTTGTTATGGCAATGCTGCTCCACTGTTGCATAATTTACACGCGGAACTACGAGTATTAGTGATTCGGAGGAAAATATTAGAAACCAAAATACAGTAATACAAAAATTGTTCATGAGTCAAATGGGTAAAATATCATTCTACTGATTATCTACAACCCACATCTGAGGGGGCATTACTATTATTATTATTATTGTTATTATTATTATTGTTATTATTATTAGCACCGCGTCTTACTACCCGTTCGGGTTATACGCACTTACGCTAATGTGTAATGGTAGGGTGATTATGAGATGAAATGAAAGACCTACAGTTTAACGTGGATCCGAACCACGGTGGCGGCCTGGCATTCCCCACATTTACGAGATGTCTTGTATTATTGTTATTATCACCGCGTCTTACTACCCGTTCGGGTTGTACGCACTTACGCTAATGTGTAATGGTAGGGTGATTATGAGATGAAATGAAAGACATACAGTTTAACGTGGGATCCGAACTACGGTGGAGGCCCGACATTCCACACATTTACAAGTTGTGATTAATACACGTCTTGTCAGAGATGAAGGAAGGGTTTGGTAGTCAGATAAATCCGTGCCAGGACCAAGGATCGAACCCTGGACTCCGAGCACAGAAGTCTGCCACCTTACCCCTAGACCGACAGGTCACCCTCTGAGGGGGCACTTAGATCAAGGAGTCAGTCTCGTTTTGTCTGGTTTGCCGACGAAGAGTTCGGGGCTTGAATCCCGGCCGTGTTCTAACTAGGTGTTTGCTGCTCATTGGTTTCCCATTATCCTTGGACGCGAATTAGTGTACACTTCGTCTTTATTTTATCTTTACTATATCTAACCCTTCTGTGCAAGCATTATAATTTCCCAGTCCGTTAAAACACATTGCAGAGGCGTCATTAGACCACAGAGACACTCGTGAGAAATAATTGATATGTGTATAAAAATATTTTTAAAATTTTACATACCCTTTAATATAACTTCACGGACCTCAGGTTGAATACCATTGACCTCTCTAGACTGATCCAAGTACCAATCACGTGACGCCAGCTCCATAAAACATTTGACACAGATGGGTCTATGATTAGAGGCCATTGCCTCAGTCACAGGTATCATTGGACACACAATCCGTCATCTCACAATATTGTTCAAACTAAAAAGGGAATATAGTAGGAAACAAAGAGGAAAAGGTGGGGGTGGGGGGATTCTATTGTTATTTCCAGATTGATGGCTCGGGGAACGACATTTATTCTCTATTGTTTCTAGTTTTGTCCGGTTTTTTTTTCTCTCCCTCTCTCTTTCGGGGAGCGGTTGTTTAGAGAGTGTGTATGTTGGGAAATGGCCGTGTGATTCGAATTCTCCCCAAGAGTAAGAATCGAGCCTTTGTTTGATCAATGCGGCGGACTAATTACTCGTCATAGGCGGACTATGTTCATTGTTGTCTTGCCTAACAGTGGCGTGTTGGATTAACTCTCGTTTACAAATCCCGATTATTGTTTTAAGAAGGAGCTTTACAATTGAAGGGGCTACCCGCAACCACCATTTCACCCATTTACCCAAAGGTTATTCTTATTCTGATGATATCTCACCTATCATGAATGATAATAAAATATTTATTGTGTCAAATCTATGGTATCTATATGCCAAACAGTAATGCCAGGCCAAAAATTTAATAAAACCATTGAATAATTAGATAAAAAATTATATATAAATTAATAAATGTGTTTGAGCTTCAAACTATTAATCGAGAAGGAAACTTAATTTTTTAACTAGGCATTCATAATCGCAACTAGTTTACGCTTGCAACAGCACGATTATAATTGGGTGTTTATATATGAAAAAACTGAATAAACCCAAAAAAACAATTTGCATGCCTATTCGAGTTAATATTACATTGGAGATAGGTCACTTTACTTCCATTCTTTTCTTGTCAAAACGCCATTAAGTACGCTTGGTTGGATTCAGAAGGGGTGAAGGGGAAGGGCTCGGTTATCTTTCAATAATCTTTTACCTGAAAAGTATCTAACAAGCTATCACCGACACAAAGTTCGTCAGGTGCTAGTGCTGTATTGGATGGACATGTAATATTAGTAGTACTAAATAATTTGTTGCGTATTTTTTTCAAAATTGTGAAAAAGAATGGCAGAAAGCATCCTTCTGATCACAAAAAAAAACAGAGAGGTTTGAATTTTAAAAAGTATCGAGAAGCTCAAAAGATAATATCCGTAGAATTAGAGCAAACAGTTTGTGTACAGCAAGAAACTAGTGACAACAATCAATATAATCTTAATGAATACGAATTAATATTAGAAAACCTTACCCCAGAACATCAACATAACCAGAATATAACATTTGGAATAGCTGGCAGAATAACTGTAGAACTTTCTTACTTTTTAATATCGCTCAGTAAAATGACAGAACATGAACCACTGAGCTGCAAATTAGAAAATATGGAAATGACCAAAGAACAAGGTGTGGACAGCCAATGTAAATATGCAGGTAAGCTCTAAAGGATAGTAAGATGAGAAGGGGGAGGGGGGAACCGCAACTAAAACCATGTTCACGTTGATAATGAAAACTGTTTGTGAGTAAGAGAGTAAGATAACCTTTGTAAATTGCAATTTTATAATAATCTGTTAAATTAGTTACATTTTTAATAAAACATTAATGGTATTTAAATGAGAGTCGATATAAATCTGAAGAGTTTTTAAACATGCAATATGTTATAACCACCATAAATTTAAAAAAAAAATTTTGAAATCATATTATTACAAAAGCAAAACTACTTATATATAAAATGATAGACCCTAAGTAAGAAATCATTAAAACTATTTCACTCTTATATTAAAGATATTTATTTTATATAATTTGTCCAATATTACGCTAAGCGTAGGCAATAATGAGGATTAATACCAAGGACAGGTGAGGAGGGAAGCTAAGAGAAAATACACTAGCAAATAATTTTTAAGAAAATTAAAAACAATTAAGAATGGCTCTTAAAATTCACACCACCTACCGCGTGGTAAAAATTGTCAGTTCCTCTTGGCTGGCTTGCCGGTGACTGAGAAGATGGGTCTTGTATCCCGGCGGTTGTACTGAGGTAGCTAGTCCTAAAGGATTTCCCACTCTTCCTCTACACAAATTCTAGTACGCTTCCTCTAAATTCTAACGTTCTCATCCCTATTCTATTAGTGTTATCAACAAAATTCAAATACATTGCATTCTAATCTATGCGATCTAGTAATTCCGTATTTCCATTAAAAAAACAACTTAAATAACGTTATTTAAAAATAAGATTTAAAACTGTCTTAAAGTAAACTTGAACATATTAGGCTTTAAAATGTAATAATATATGTTACATAAAGTTTGTTTTTAATTCAAGTTGCTTAGGCGACATAGTTTTTACACATTTCCTTATGATAGGATACGCACCCAACTACTCTTTATACTTATTTTATTTATTAACACTGGGTCTGTCTAACCGATTGGGTTGTACACATATGTACTAGTTACTCTGATGGGTCAAGTATGAGGGGGTTATTATTTAAGGAAGTGTACCCACATTTTCATAGAAAGCCATTTAGGAAATACAGTTTTATTTATCTGTTTCTTTACACAAATGGGGTGGTTATAATTTAGGAAAGGTAGAATTCAAAGGAAGGGTACTCGCATTTGGAAGGAAGGAGAATGTGTGGGATACAATTTCAGATACCTATACTTGCTAAATCAGACTACGATTCGAGTACTGACATTCCTGCTACAGTCGACTCAGCATAGGAAGGTGGTAGATGACAGCTAACAGTAGTTTTGTTAATTCAGTAATTCCAAGGGAAGTATTAACTATCAGCGTTTGATCAAACTATTTTATCATAAATTATTAAGCAAATAATAAATATTTTCACATAGGTTAGTTAATATGAGTGACTTGTTCGCTTGACCGTTAGTATACTTTGACTGTTTACAATGTATGTTCCAAGTCTAGGGTATTTCGTAACCATGTATAACCCATAATATGACATATTATATTACATATTATCGAATCTTATATAATCCAAGATAATTTTCAGTTAGAATGATTAATAGTAATAATCATTCATGTTTGTTTTTAAATAAATCATTACATGATTCGGAAAACAATACTTTAATACCAAGGATTTTAATTAATATGAAATCAGTTAAAAAATATATCGGATTCAAACTCAGATAAAACAATGGACAACAATAACTATTTATTCTTAATTTAGAATATTAGATCTGATAATATTTTAACCGGAAAAATCATATGCTCTAATGAAAATGGTGGCCAAATAAAAAAAAATCCAAATCTTCTTAATTTATATTAATAAATAACGTTTAAAATAGTTTAATTTCTTAGAGGTTTCGGTTGTAGTATGAAATTCTCAATGTAAACTAAAGCGCTCCACACAAGTGTCATACACTCATTTTTGTAGGAATTATTGTCTGAGAAGCCATTTTTCTTATCAAAAATCTACTATATAGTGGTATATAGTAAGAAAAAAGGACTTCTAGATGTAATTCCTCCAAAAATCAGTGGATAGTCGAGTCAAGTTTTCATAGGATAACACTATTAAAATAAATAGATCTACTTTCATGTATGCATCCGTCAAGTCACGTGACCTATAGCTATCAATTTTGGTCATAAAACTAATGTGGGTGGCAAGGGATGGTGACATAATACAGTGTAAAATAGATTGGATTAGGTGTAATATTGTTATTTCTATCCTGAATTTATTAAATAAATATAAAATAATAAAAAACACATTTTTTTGTATTAGGCCATAATGTCAATAGATAACTTTAAGGTTCCAGAACGATCAACTTTACAAGTCAAGACACAACCACAATAGATTGTACTCGTACCAATGCCAAAAGCCTGAATTTTAAATTAAAAACAACACAGTAAATATTATCCCCGCGAGCTCTAATACATCAGTCTTGGTTTAGAATTGGTCAACGTTAACAAAGAGGTCAAGGTTCGAAACCTAGCCAGTTGTGCTGGGAATAACTATCATCCTGCAAATGTTACTGTTATATTTCCATAAACCTCTAACCTCATCCCTGTTACAATTCATTCAAATTACCCTAACTCAATTCGGTGATCGAAAGGTCTAAAGGTAACACAATATACTAGACTGCCAATGATGGAGAGAAAGGGGCTCGAATCCCTCAATGGCTATACTGAGGGTATATTTTCTCAAGTAGTTTCCAACTTCCCTGGGCGCAAATGCCGGTCACTTCTTCCATATTCAACCTTCCTCATACTAAACACACTAGCATAACTTGTACATAATGTGTATAATTCGGGCGTGTAGTAAGACGTTGTGCTAAAAAAAAATCTATAAAAGAATATAATGTACATTTTAAAGTGTACAAAACACCTAGATAATTTTTATCCCTGCCTGAATACAAAATGTAAACCTAAACATGGGATTCGAACATAGCATATTTGGCTTTAGCGCGCCAATACTATATCACTACTCTATTTGTACACTATGTGAAAAATTACACTCGTCCCATTGATATTAATATTACTAAATTACTTTGGTTTTTATTTTCAAGAAGTATCCAAGCATTGTTGAGAAAATTTTGTGCCTTTCACAACAATAACTAGACGTTTTATTACTCTGTTTTCAACACTGCCACTATACTTATTTTTTGTTTTGTTTCCTTCAGGCTGCTATTGGAGGTATAAGACTAAGAAAGTATTGTACATAAAGTTAAAAACAACTATTGTATATTTTGTGTCCAGGCGCTGAAAGAAAAAAAAAACACCTCAAAAGCATACTGGTTTCAAAAATTGGGGAGAGGATCAAAGCTCGTCAAGTATGGAAGCAGCTATTATTGTCGAGGCTTTTGCAAGAGCGAAGAAATGTACGGCCTACGATACAGCATTCTCATTGCTGATGGTGACAATAGCGTATACAAGAGGCTTCTTGAGGCTCGTCCATATAGAAATTTGACGGTACAAAAATTGGAGTGCCGTAATCATCTCTTCCGGAACTACTCAACAAGTTGAAAGATTTGTGGAAAAACGGCAAGAATGGACCGTTTTATCTCCGACAAAAAATCAGTTCCAAAAGTATGCAGCTACGTGGGGCAGTGGTGAAAGCTGCAAAATTTAGAATGAATGAGGCGGGACAGCTGCACGAGCTCATTGATAAATTAAAAGATGACATTTTGAATAGTCCAAATTATATATTCGGAGACCACCAACATTGTGCTCCTTATTTTTGCACAGGACTAAAAGAAAATTAGAAAAATCTTATTCCAGAGCTTCAAGAAAGTGATATTTTACAAAAGCTGAAATATATAGCTCAAACACTTACCATTCACTGTCGCAGCCTGCTGTGTAGTGTAAACAACAACTGTGTTGAGCACTACAACGCTGCCATTGTAAAAAAAACTGGTGGCAAACGCATCAATTTCACACAAAGAGGATCCTATCAAGCGCGATTTGCTGCTGCTGTAGTAAGCTACAATTCTGGTTCTCTCCATTACAAACTACAAATAAAATCATATGGATCAAGCCCAGGAAAATTCACAAAGTTGGAAGAAGCACGCAAGCATCGAAAATTATGTCTCGCCCGAAGAAAGCGAGAAGAGTCACATCACTCGAAGCCCACCCGGTCAAGCAAACCATTCTTCCCCCTCCCCCCCCCCCCCCCCAAAAAAAAAGAAAATGAATGCTGACTATGGTCCAAACTCTCAACGCCCAAATTTGCCAGAAAAAGATTTTATGTTGTTTAAAAAAGAAATGCAAAATAGCCTCCAACATTCCGAAGAAGAATTGCGAAACCTTGAACGTCAAACCATAAATCAGAGTGAATCTGGACAATGGTTAGAAGAAAGGAGGAAACGTTTAATGCGTATAATTTTGGACAAGTTTGTTGCAAGCTCCCATCTACTGGTTGTGAAAATTTGGTCAAACAAATATTATATTCTGATCTCCAACACCTAAGCTCGTTGTCATATGGAAAAGCAAATGAAGAACGTGCCATAGCGAAGTTGGAAGAAACTTTGAAAATTCGGGTTGAACGCTGTGGTTTCTTTGTTGATTGATTTGACATTCCTCGGCGCTACACCAGATGGCCTAATCGACAATGATGGCATAGTAGAGGTAAAATGTCCATCATCAGCTGAACAGATGAGTCCTTAGTCAATAATTTTGAAACGAAAGGTGACATTCTGGAAACTTAACAAATATAAAAAGATTGATGGAATAAACAGGCGTCATAAGTACTATTATCAAGTCCAAGGTCAGCTCCATGTAACACGCTGGTTGTACTGCATATTTGCTATATGGACACCAGTTATGCCATGCATACGATATGAAAGAATCGAATGTGATGACTTTTTCTGGGAAATGGAAATTGTGACTAAGCTTTCCTCATTTTATTTTGATTGTTTACTGCCTGAACTAGTAGACCCACGCTATCCATGTTCAATGTCTATCCACAATCCGGATTATATTGAGGCAGAGCTAACTAAAAAGTAGAAGTCAACTACAGCCCCAAGCAAGAAAAATGTTGAGAATGGCTGAGGTTGGTAATTCTGGTTAAGATTGGTAGTTCTGGATGAGGTGATTTAAGCATATGTATTTACTAGCTATTAGTAGTAGCCTATAGTAAATAATTCCTGGGAAACATATTTATTGGGCTACAAATATTAGTTAGATCTGGCCCCAAATTACTAAAAACAATTAAATTATAAAAATAATCTAAACGTAACTCAAACCACTAATTGCATTACCTTAAGTGATGGTTATGTTACGATTGTTTATATTTGGCATAAATCTAGAGAGCTAAGTGTATCCAAAGCATTTGGGAGGGGGGCGGGGCGGAGGGTAGAAACTCCACAAATTTACAGTATAAAATAAGTTTAAATAAAGTATGATTTCTAAGTATTAATAGAGGCGCTTAAAAATTAATATTGTCCATAAGAACGGATATTTTGTGATATTTTCAGACATTTTCGCAAATTATATAATTTAGAGGACTCTAAATTAAAAATGAGAATGTGATTTAGGCCAGAAAATCTAAGAATCATGTGTCTTAAAACACTTTTTTTTAAATTTGTTTTAAATCCATTTCTTACGATCTATTATAGTCATAGTGTCTGAAACTGGGCCACAAAGTACCAAGCATGAAAGAGTGTATTATCATATCCAAAGGACATTCAGAATACTTAAGTTAAGCCTTATAAGTTATAGTCATAAAATTATTGATTTTTATTTGCTGCTCTTACTAAATGAATAAACAATATCAAAAACTTTAACATTTTCTCACATATTTAATGTGGATGACACAAAACTTTGTTTCATTAAATTTTAAACTAAATCTGGTTCATCAATAGTGGTTACATTTCAAGTATTAGCAGCTATTTTTGGTATGTTTAGGCGTTCAGAGAAAAAAAACTATTAGTTTATGGGACCAAACAATTTGTTAAAACATTTTTGTGGCAAAGAATATTAAAATGTAACCATTAGATTTTATGGATATTTTGAGTTTAAAAAGGTTCAACATATTGAGTACAAATTTGGAAGAAAAAAAACACAAAAATACTGTTGTTGATTCAATTTAACGGGATTTTACTTTTGGTAAAGTATCAAACTGGACAATAAACATGTCAAAGTGAACCTGTCACTTGAATTATTAAACAAATGCGTATAACCCGAATGGGTAGTGAGACGCGGTGCTAATAATAATATTAAACAAAAAAGAAATGTATATTTTTAATCAATTAGTTATATATAATAAGCTACTTTAATAGTGTGTTTGAAATTATTTGTACTTTCTAAACAAACATGTGTGTTTGTGGTTAGTTTTGGCTAAGTTATTTAAATGTATAGCTAAATTTATCAAATAAAAATGTATTATTCATGTTTGTTACATTACATTCTAAATGAATAAATGCTTCACTAGTTCCGTAACCACTAAAAAAAAAAATAAAAAAAAATAATAAAAAATCATACCTAACTATTGTCCTTACATTATTTTAAATATGGATTACATTTGGAAAAATTTATATGGATGAATATCTAATATAAATATTACTCTTTTCTTTTACCGGAAGTTCACAAGTAGGTAAAATGACTATCCTCAAGAAAAGGAAAGAGATTTCAGGTATTTCCATGAAACTAATAAGCTGTAGCTCAATGCCAAAATTCAACATCCCCACCCAATTCATTCTCTCTTTCTCTTCTCAGTTGTCCACAAAACTAGGGGGTGAGAGACCTTTCAAGGCAGAAACTACCTAACCACCAGTTACAAGTTGACTTTAAATCTGAAGGTCATTTCAATGTTATTTCCAAGTAAACCTCATTCTTAATGGGGAGGCCTCCTCACCTAAAGCTATTTAGAAGGGTAACGGGAGGGAGCGGGGAATTTAACTGAAAGGGTAGTTTATTATTATTATTATTATTATTATTATTATTTAGCACCGCGTCTTACTACCCGTTCGGGTTATACGCTTTAAGTAATAATTACGCTAATGGATTAGGAATTGGGAAGGTTGAATGTAGAGGAAGCGAATCCGCATATGCGTGGAGGGAGAGTGGAAAGTAATTTAGGAAAAACCATCCCCAGTTCACCCGACCGAGATTCGAACCTCGACCTCCCCGTCCTCGTCAGTCTAGCTTAGCAGGAAACTAGCGCGTTAGCTAACTACGCCACCGAGGTGGGTAAAAGGCTAGGTCAAGGGCCCTAGATGCTTCTAGAAGCTATTTTAAGAAATGTTATTCTGTCATTTTAACCCATTTTTTAAAATTTTTATTTGACATAGTTACAGTCCAATTCTACCCGCCTTGGTTGTCGTAGTTGGCTAAAGCGCTAGTTTCGTGTTGAGCTAAACTGCTGAGGACGGAGAGATCGATGTTCAAATCTCGCTCTGGTGAACCCGGGATGGTTTTCCCTAAATTACTTTCCACTCTCCCTCCACACTCCCTCAACGTTTCCAATTCCTAATCCATTAGTATAATTAGTACTTAAGCGCATAACCCGAACGGGTAGTAAGGTGTGGTGCTAAGTATTATTATTATTATTAGTACTACTACTACTACTACTACTACTACTATTACAGTCCAATTCTCGTTGGCAGAATCTTATCTGGCAACTAGAAAAGTTACTAATTTGTTTTCACGTATTCATACGTCGAGTTATGTGATTGTCGCCAAAACCATCTCTCATTTTCGGTGGTCTGTAATTTAGTAGTACTCTATATATTTTTAGCATTTATTAATATTATTTACAGGATGCGTCACTGGATTAAACAGTGATACGATACAACCTTCTATATATTTTTAGCATTTATTAGTATTATTTGCAGGATGCGTCACTGGATTAAACAGTGATACGATACAACCTTCTTTTGTCGAATAATTGATTCTTGCGTGAGAAATAATACAAGACACAAGATACTTGCTCTATTGCATTAGGAACTCGAAAGTAATTGTTGTTGCCGCACTTACAAGAGTACGCCACCTATCCCTATCTTAAGCTGGTTCTATCCATTCCACCTCATTACACCCTATCCCTATATTGAGCTGGTTCTATCCATTCCACCTCATTACACCCTATCCCTATATTGAGCTGGTTCTATCCATTCCACCTCATTACACCCTATCCCTATATTGAGCTGGTTCTATCCATTCCACCTCATTACACCTTATCCATATCTTGAGCTATTTCTATTCATTCCACCTCATTACACACTATCCCTATCTTGAGATAGCTCTATCCATTCCACCTCATTACACTCTATCCCTATCTTGAGCTAGCTCTATCCATTCCACCTCATTACACCCTATCCCTGTCTTGGGCTAATCTTCGTAATTTCTTCCATTTGCGTTACATGTCCTGCTCACCATAACCTGCACTATTCGATTACCCTAACAATGCTTGTTGATGAGTACAGGACATGTAACTCAGCATTATGTAACTTCCTACACATTCCATTTACTTAATCTTTTTTTACCAAATATTTTCTTAAGTACTTTGTTTGTGAGCACCTTAAAATTATGTTCATCATGTAAGGTGAAAGGCCACAATTTTTCTCTTATTTATTAAAAAAAATGTATTAAACTATCTTTTACTAATTTGGTGTCCACATTGACGTCAAAAACTTCTTGGCACACCTGTTGAGAAACACAACCCTAGATTGACAGGCCCCTTCAACTGGACTTGCAGTAGTAATACCCTTGAAAAGCCGTGAAACATTCTGAAAAAAAAAGGGGGGGATGGGGGTTCCGATAGGGGAGGGGGCTACGAAGCATTTTAGCCATCATGATTGACGTTACCTCACCACAGTCCTTTCTTCAACTTTATACTGACCCGCTTCTCTGGCCGAACGATATAAGGCAATGCTGTTGTTTTTTTAACCACCGCGTCTTACTACCCGTAATAAGAGACAAAAAAAAAATATATCGAGAGATGATATTTATTTTCCAGATAATTAAATGGATCACAATCTAGGAGATGAGTATTTAGTAAATACTAATAAAATTAATAAGGTCGTTTCTTACACAAGAGTTTAATTCGTGTTCGACTAAAGGACAAACACATTTACTTTTCACTAAGAGAAGTGTATCCGCATGTGTATGTCCAAGTTTCCCGTAGTGCCGCCAACTTGCACGTTCAGTGTGCCATTAGGTCTCACGACAAATAATAGTGTACTTTGAACAAAAAACAACACAACAATATTGATAACCGACAGTCTAGAGTAAAGCCCGCCGCAGGATTCGTTGCTCGGTGCTGAGAAAATGACGTCACTAATGGCTAAACTTCTGGATTCTTGATAAGTCCCGTACTATTTTTCGTGCTTGATTCCCTGCTGGTTCAGGAGGTGAGCCAATCAGCCAATGGCTTCTTTGGTGCTGATTGACAGCTCACAGCTGACAGTTTTGAAAAGCTACCAGACTAAACTATGTATCCCTACGCCGAACCATATAATCTGCAAAAACATGTGTTTAGCAGCTGTCACTTCTGACAGTCAAAATTTAGGTATATACCTAAATGTTGACTGTCAGAAGTCAGCTGTGAGCTGTCAGTCAGCACCAAAGAATGCATGGGGCTACTGTAGCTGCATGGCCTGCGGACGGCAAGCCTCGCCTGAAGCCAACCCAGCAGCGCTGACTGCTTGACAATGATCAGCGAAATCCAGCAGGCAATCTAACAAAGAACCTGCACCGTGTGTGGTGGGCTTGAGACAAGATCAATGAAGTGTTTTGTAATATCATGAAACGTTGCAGACTGAAGAAAGAGTAGCTCTTAGAGAATTAATATCAATATTCAAATATTAACTATTATAAGGGATGGTAAAATTGTAACATTACACCCAATTTTGACATTTATTTTGTTGCGATACAAAACCAAGTGTCTCAGTATAAATTGGTACTTATGTTTAACATTAATTGTGAACTCACCTTATCACTCACCAGTCTTATTTGAACATGTCAGATATGAAGTGAGTAAGAATGTGAAGAAAGACCTTGGAATGCTATCAATAAGTCAACACTATCTTGTAATCTTCTCCTTCATAATTCAGTGATACGAACAATCTTACGCCCGAGATATAGGACTAGACTAAGTCCTTGGACTGAGGTCCAAGTTTTGATCGGCTAATGGAGACGAAACTTTGGGCAAACCTAAGTCCACTGATTTTACTCTGTCAATATTGAATCTCTTAGTTCGGGGGATGCCAAGTTTTGTACACACAACTATTGGATTATATATTTTTTTATTATGGTTTTGAAAAAAAATTCAATTTTTTTATTTAGATTATGCCACCGATTTCTACTGGTAGTGATGAATATTTACCCTATATTCTGAATTTGTGGCGCCATTTAGGTGCGGTTACTTCGCCCCTATGATGATGATGATGATGGTGATGATGATGATGTTGGTGTGATGATTATGATTATGTGATGACCATGATGAATATGATGTGATGATTATGTGAGGATTATGATGATGTGAGGATTATGATGATGTGAGGATTATGATGATGTGAGAATTATGATGATGGGAGGGATTGGATGATGATTTGATGATGTGAGGATGATCACCATCATCATCATCATATGATGCCTATAGGATCCTTAAAACCAAACTTAAACCTAATTAACCAGACCCTGGTGATCATAGGAACAATTCATTTCCCTTCGTGAAAAATACCTATGGTACCACCAGGAATCGAACCTGTGACCTCTAGACTAGTACTAATACTTTTAATACGTATTGTGTTCAAACCTGATCGGAATTTCTATTTTGCTGAAGCTAGAAATTAAAATAAAACCTGATGAACTGGTTTGAAATGAATAAGTATGGGCCGAACGTTTGAGTTTTGTCAACCGATAATAATTTGTCCTTTGATCATTATTACTGTACATCACATTAAACACCTGTAATGTTGACCGCACGGATAGTGTGCTCTTACTTATCAACTGGGCGCCTTGTTGAAGTTGGTGGTCAAAATAATAATGGGCCATACTTCCTTTATAATTATTACTTTTACTATTATTATTAATACTATTAGGTGTTCTGTCTTACAACTGGTCCATTCCATTTGTCAGTGAACTTGACCTCCAATACGCCGTGTCCTCTGCCTCTTCCTTGAGCTCCCAGAATTTTCTTCTTGCCTCCAATTCATCCAATATTTGAATCCTCCTTCTTCCTAAGCTCCTCTTTCCTTCAACCTTGCCTTCTATGACATCTTGCAGAAGACAGTTCTTCTTAAGGATATGTCCGATCCAGTTTGCTTTGTACCGAAGAATCACACCCAAAATGGTTCTCTTCTCTCCCACTCTTCTTAAAACTTCTTCAATTGTCATCCTGTATATCCACCTGATCTTCTCAAGTCTTCTCCAGCACCACATTTCAAAGCTCTCCAAGTATTTCTTTTCCATTTTCTTAAGAGTCCAAATTTCTGCTCCATACAGTGAAATGCTCCAAATATAGAATTTCATCAGTTTATTCCTCAGTTCCAAACTCATATTTCTGGTCAGCAGAAACCTCTTATTGTTGAAAGCTTCCTTAGCCACGGCGATCCTCGACCTATTATCCTTGGTTCAGTAGGCATCCTTTGTCAGCAGACTTCCCAGGTACTTGAAATGCTCTGTTTTCCCACTCTTGGTTTACAATTTTCAATTTCATCTGCTCTTAAATTTTTTTAGATAACTCCTTTTAATCACTATGTACTATTTTTATACTTAGACTCGTTACTTAATACGTTCAAATGTTAGATAGGCCTATACTTGTTTTCTATAAATTGTTAGTCAATGGGAAAAGTTTAACCACACGCATAGCAAGCAGCCCGCGCCGATAGCCACGCACAAGCGTCAGTCTATTTGTGCTGGGTTTACCATTGACAGGGAGGTTGGAGCTTGAATCCTGTTTGGGTATACTGAGGTGCT
>JBCFYV010001001.1:16843665-16957538 GCA_039000515.1 Timema cristinae | reverse complement strand
ATTATTTCATTGGTGTTTTATAATCGCGTCTCACTACCTGTTCATGTTATACGAATATATGATAATAACTCTGATGGGGTAGGGATGAAGAAGTATTTTAGAGGTGATCTACCCATATTTGCGTGGAAGGAGACCGGGAAACCATTTAGGAAAAAACACATTTTGTAGTCTCAACCTGGATTCGAGCCCCTATCTCCCCGTTATCAGCAGGCCAGTCCAACACGAGAGTGACGCCTTAGACTATTCGGCCACTGAAACGGGTTACTATATTATTTGAGTTATTTTATGGGTATTGATATTATTATCTATCAAAAGTTACATATGGAATACACATGACTCGGATTATGAATACATGAAAGTAGATCTAGTAACTATTCTGGCAAATAAAGCCCTTCTTATGAATATTGAACTGTACATTTTAGGTCAAAAAACTATAAATGAACCTCAAATGATATGCTACCCGTTATCCGTTACTACCCGTTCGGGCTAGGCACTCATGTACTAACTACGCTAATAGTTTTAGGGGTAAGGAAGGTTATATTTAAAGGAAGTGTACCCGCACTTGCGTGAAGGGAGAGTAAAAAAACATTTTGGAAAATCCACCCTCAGTACATCCGACTGAGATTCGAACCTCGCGATCTCCCCGTCATCGGCAGTTTAGTCTACCGAAGCGGATGACGTATTCATTGTTTATTTTATAGGGTATAGGGACCATGTCCTATGTTCCACGTGACGTTCTAGCCCCCCCCCCTCCTTTTATTAATTACCTCTCGGTGCTGTTTCTAATCAAGTTATTGAGCACACGGACCGACAGAGAGCGATAGGACGACACAAGTCCCGAGTTGGTTGTTTACCTTATCAGTGTTTGTCAAGTTGTCTAGGTTAGATTATACTGATGATATCAGAGGGTACAAGCACTTTATTAGTTCAATAACTAGGCCATAAAAGAAAGAACAATGAGTACACTTATACCTGATTTGACACCTACAATAAAAATAAATAATGTTTTTAAAAATCGTGGAAAAAAGTAAAATAATGAAAGTTACACAATAGAAATCACAGCAATTGTATATTTTTTTAGCACCGCGTTTTACAACACGTTCAGTGTTTCGCATGTACGTTTATGTGTAAGGGGAATATTAAGGTTGAATTAAGAGGAAGTGTACCAGCATTTGTGTGGAAAACCTTTTAGGAAGAAACCGGTACACCTGACCCTAATCTCCCGGTCATTGACTCTTTTTAGAGTTTAGACCATGTGGCCAGTAGAATCATGTCAACTCTATGGTGCAATTATTATTTTACTATTCTATAACAATTTCGATACGTTTCGCCTAGTATTTTACAAGCACGTTTAAAATATGGCTACTTGATAACGTCAGATTACACGACTATGAGCATTATTTCTGTTGATTTCTTCCAATAATTCTTCTTAATAACTTGTTCACATAGTAATAGTTATTTGGTGTATTTACTTAATTATATTAAGACTTATAATGTGACCCATTTCAGTGGCCACACGGTTTAAGGCGTCCCTCTCACAATATACTAGACTGCCAATGACGGGAAGATCAGGGTTCGATCCCGGTCGGGTGAACTGAGGGTGGTTTATCCTGTATGGGTTTCCACTTTCCCTCCGCGCAAATGCAGGTACATTTTTCTAAGCTCAACCTTACTAAACCACGACACGTTATCGTTATTAGTACATAGGCGTACAACCCGAACGGTTAGTAAGACGCGGTGCTAATAATAATAATAATAATAAAAGTGCAAGCAGCAGGACATATGAGGGTATAATAATGCTTGGAGTGGATGTAGGAAAACAGTGTTTCTCAAACTGTGGTACACCTACCAACAGGGGTACGCGATGTGCCACTTAATTGTATAAATCATAACTTAAAAAAAAAATCTGATAAACAAAAACAAACTAACGTTGATTTCGACGTGATGTAAACTTTACCAGACTTTCTTATCACTAGAGTTTTATTGAAATTTGCGACGACCGTTTATACGTTACATTACAAAATATCAGATATTAATTTATTATTTTTTCTATTTTTAACACCACGTCCTACTACTCATTTGGGTTATAAGCTTATGTACGCTAATGGTTTTAGGCATTAGGTATTAGCGTGGAGGGAGAGTGGATTTTTTTTTCTAAACCCCCCCTCAGTACACCCAACCAAGATTCGAACCTCGATCTCCCCGACATCGGAAGTCTATTCTACTGCAAGAGTAGCACGTAACACCACGCGGCCATCGAAGCGGGTATTATTATTGAAGAGCTAGAAAGGGTACATTGGTTGAACCAAGGCCCCAAAAGGGGTACGCGACCGGCAAAAGTTTGAGAGACGCTCACTGAAAGGTTCCTTGAATCGCAGGATTGATTATAGCAGCAGCCGTCAGCCGCAGATAGAGAGACCTGCGGTGGGAGTAGCGAGCGTTGACGCAACTAATCCCTCCATCAGCCAACCAGTGCGGTGCAAAGCACCACAGACGGCTTGGTGCCTCCCTCCTGAGCCATAGGAAGCAGATATGGCAGGCAGACATTACGTGATACACACACACATACATACACATACAAAAAAAAAACTTCTGATGGAAAATACCAGTTGGGTCTGCGCTGCGCTTGTTCCTGGAACTGAGGGTGACGGATACTTACAGACTGCTTGGCAGCGGAACCTTATCTCGTTCTACCTGACTTGGATGACGTGACGAATGGCAGTTCGATTGCGGCGTGATTGCTAATTAGTGGGGCCTGGACTTTGATTACCTATAAATGATCGAAAAATTACCTAAAAAATTATCTTGAATTTACAAATTATGAGCTAAAAACTCGGAACATACGCACACGACTAAATCAAACGCACGCTTCACAAATTGATACTTATGAAAAGACTTTAACACGAAACGCTCTTGTATTCTGCTGATTACAGCATTTATTTATAAATATCTGCTTCTGAGAGTAAAGCTATTCTCTCCCAAAGCAACCCTTTGCAGCCTTGTTGCAGTATCCCTACATTATCTTCTCATTCCGACAACTGTGTAATGAAACAATTTATGTTTGAGTGTTTATGCATTTATAAAATATAACTAAGCCCAAAAAATTAAAAATATACTTAATTAACATAGGTACCTAAAACTTCAAAAAAATGTCTAAAAATGCCTCAAAAATACCAAAAAAAGACCAAACAAGCGCCTAAACCAAGAAAATATGACCTACAAAGCCAAAACAACAGCAATAAAAAACCTATAAAAACACGTTTTCACAACCAGGGGGTCATGAACAGAATTTATGTACATATGAATATTGTCTGTAATGTAAAAAAATTAAAATATTACATGTAATCTAAATCAGGGCCCCGTTAATTAATATTTTGTGTGCACAGCATCTCATTATCAACTCGAGCTATTCACATAGTTACTATTACATTATACAAATACGGATGGACAAAATATTATTCAAAGGAAATGTACGCGAATTTGCATGGAAAAAAAGCACCTCAGTATACCCAAACAGGATTCAAGCTCCAACCTCCCTGTCAATGGCAAACCCAGCACAAATTGATTGACGCTTGTGCGTGGCTATCGGCGCGGGCTGCTTGCTATGCGTGTGGTTAAACTTCTCCCATTGACTAACAATTTATAGAAAACAAGTATAGGCCTATCTACCATTTAAACATATTAAGTTACGGGTCTAAGGATGAAAATAGTACATAGTGATTAAAAGGAGTAATCTAAAAAAATTTAAGAGCGGATTAAATTGAAAATTGTAAACCAAGAGTTGGAAAACAGAGCATTTCAAGTACCTGGGAAGTCTGCTGACAAAGGATGCCTACTGAACCAAGGATAATAGGTCGAGGATCGCCGTGGCTAAGGAAGCTTTCAACAAGAAGAGGTTTCTGCTGACCAGAAATATGAGTTTGGAACTGAGGAATAAACTGATGAAAGTCTATATTTGGAGCATTTCACTGTATGGAGCAGAAACTTGGACTCTTAGGAAGACGGAAAAGAAATATTCGGAGCGCTTTAAAATGTGGTGCTGGAGAAGACTTGAGAAGATCAAGTGGATATACAGGATGACAATTGAAGAAGTTTTAAGAAGAGTGGGCGAGAAGAGAACCATTTTGGATGTGATTCTTCGGTATAAAGCAAACTGGATCGGACACATCCTTAGGAGGAGTTACTGTCTTCTGCACGTCATAGCAGGCAATGTTGAGGGAAAGAGGAGCTTAGGAAGAAGGAGGATTCAAATATTGGATGAATTGGAGGGAAGAAGAAAATTCTGGGAGCTCAAGGAAGAGGCAGAGGACACGGCGTATTGGAGGTCAAGTTCACTGACAAATGTAATGGACCAGTTGTAACACAGAATAATAATAGTAGTAAAAATAATAATTATAAAGGAAGTAGGCCCATCATTATTTTGACCACCAACTTCAACAAGGAGCCCAGTTGGTAAGTAAGAGCACACTATCCGTGCGGTCAACATTGCAGGTGTTTAATGTGATGTACAGTAATAATGATAAAAGGGCAAATTATTATCGGTTGACAAGACTCAAACGTTCGGTCCAAACTTATTCATTTCAAACCAGTTCATCAGGTTTTATTTTCATTTCTAGCTTCATCAAAATAGAAATTCCGATCAAGTTTGAACACAATACGTATTAAAAGTATTAACATAACAACTTTTTTATTTTAGGTTTCATTAATTGAACCAAAAAATCATTAGTCAATACTGGTAAATGAAACTAAGCGCAGGTTTGCAACCTTTTCTAAACTAAAAAAGTGAAATTTCTCCATATTATTTGATAAACTTTAGATGCCGGTAGAAGCTACTTTTATTTGGAAGTTGTTTCTCTATGGTCATTGGGTAGGAGTAAAGAATGTAGTTTTTATATATTGGTCAAGAAAATTTAAGAAATAGGTGTGAATTATTTTTTTTTCCTTTTTTTCGAACTGTTGGAGAATTTATTCTTACAACTTTTTAGTCTAATTTTTTTTAGCGACGAGTCTTACTACCCGTTCGGGCTATACGCTTATATACTAATGACATTGATGGTTTTAGGGATTAGAAAGGTTCTATTTAAAAGAAATGAACCCATATTTGCGATGAGGGAGAGTGGAAAACCAACCTCAATACACTCGACCGAGATTCAAACTTCGATCTTCCCGTCAGCACACAAATTAATATAATTAGGACTGTTTTGAAAAAAAAAGGAATATTTTGCGTCCCCAACCCCCTTGTCTGGAAAAGGGAGGTGATAGTAACATACAATGCGGGACGGGTGGCAATCCTGTTCATAAGACTAAATCCATTCAACTGGTCTAGGTTAGAAAATAAGCGGTAAAATATGATTATATACAATGGTTTTTCTTGACACTCATGTTTTTAATTGAGATTCGTGGCCGGCATCTTGGTCTAATGTACAGATCCCGATTCCTAGTTACTAATCTAGAGGTCACAGGTTCGATTCCTGTTGGTTCCGTAGGTATTTCTCCAGAAGGGGAATGAATTGTTCCTATGATCACCAGGGTCTGGTTAATTAGGTTTGAGTTTGGTTTTAAGGATTCTACTGGCATCATATGATGATGATGATGGTGATCATCCTCACATCATCAAATCATCATCCAATCCCTCCCATAATCATAAACCTCACATCATCATAATCCTCACATAATCATCACATCATAATCATCATGGTCATCACATAATCATCACATCATAATCATCATGGTCATCACATAATCATAATCATCACACCAACATCATCATCATCATCATAATCATAGGGGCGAAATAACCGGACCTAAATGGCGCCCCAAATTCAGAATATAGAGTACATATTCATCACTGCCAGTAGAAATCTGTGGCATAATCTAAATAAAAAAACTGACATTTTTTTCAAAACCTAATAAAACCAAAATATAATCCAATAGTTGTGTGTACAAAACTTGGCATCCCCCGAACTAAGAGATTCAATATTGACACAGTAAAATCAGTGGACTTAGGTTTGCCCAAAGTTTCGTCTCCATTAGCCGATCAAAACTTGGACCTCAGTCCAAGGACTTAGTCTAGTCCTATATCTCGGGCGTAAGATTGTTCGTATCACTGAATTATGAAGGAGAAGATTACAAGATAGTGTTGACTTATTGATAGCATTCCAAGGTCTTTCTTCACATTCTTACTCACTTCATATCTGACATGTTCAAATAAGACTGGTGAGTGATAAGGTGAGTTCACAATTAATGTTAAACATAAGTACCAATTTATACTGAGACACTTGGTTTTGTATCGCAACAAAATAAATGTCAAAATTGGGTGTAATGTTACAATTTTACCATCCCTTATAATAGTTCTGGTAGCTTTTCAAAACTGTCAGCTGTGAGCTGTCAATCAGCACCAAAGAAGCCATGGGACTACTGTAGTTTAGGAGAGAGCCACGCTGGTCACGTGACTGAAGGTTGCTTTCTGATTGGCTCACCTCCTGAACCAGCAGGGAATCAAGCACGAAAAATAGTACGGGACTTATCAAGAATCCAGAAGTTTAGCCATTAGTGACGTCATTTTCTCAGCACCGAACAACGAATCCTGCGGCGGGCTTTACTCTAGACTGTCGGTTATCAATATTGTTGTGTTGTTTTTTGTTCAAAGTACACTATTATTTGTCGTGAGACCTAATGGCACACTGAACGTGCAAGTTGGCGGCACTACGGGAAACTTGGACATACACATGCGGATACACTTCTCTTAGTGAAAAGTAAATGTGTTTGTCCTTTAGTCGAACACGAATTAAACTCTTGTGTAAGAAACGACCTTATTAATTTTATTAGTATTTACTAAATACTCATCTCCTAGATTGTGATCCATTTAATTATCTGGAAAATAAATATCATCTCTCGATATATTTTTTTTTTTGTCTCTTATTACGGGTAGTAAGACGCGGTGGTTAAAAAAACAACAGCATTGCCTTATATCGTTCGGCCAGAGAAGCGGGTCAGTATAAAGTTGAAGAAAGGACTGTGGTGAGGTAACGTCACTCATGATGGCTAAAAATGCTTCGTAGCCCCCTCCCCTATCAGACCCTCCCATCCCCCCTTTTTTTTCAGAATGTTTCACGGCTTTTCAAGGGTATTACTACTGCAAGTCCAGTTGAAGGGGCCTGTCAATCTAGGGTTGTGTTTCTCAACAGGTGTGCCAAGAAGTTTTTGACGTCAATGTGGACACCAAATTAGTAAAAGATAGTTTAATACATTTTTTTAATAAATAAGAGAAAAATTGTGGCCTTTCACCTTACATGATGAACATAATTTTAAGGTGCTCACAAACAAAGTACTTAAGAAAATATTTGGTAAAAAAAGATTAAGTAAATGGAATGTGTAGGAAGTTACATAATGCTGAGTTACATGTCCTGTACTCATCAACAAGCATTGTTAGGGTAATCGAATATTGCAGGTTATGGTGAGCAGGACATGTAACGCAAATGGAAGAAATTACGAAGATTAGCCCAAGACAGGGATAGGGTGTAATGAGGTGGAATGGATAGAACCAGCTCAGTATAGGGATAGGGTGTAATGAGGTGGAATGGATAGAACCAGCTCAATATAGGGATAGGGTGTAATGAGGTGGAATGGATAGAACCAGCTCAATATAGGGATAGGGTGTAATGAGGTGGAATGGATAGAACCAGCTTAAGATAGGGATAGGTGGCGTACTCTTGTAAGTGCGGCAACAACAGTTACTTTCGAGTTCCTAATGCAATAGAGCAAGTATCTTGTGTCTTGTATTATTTCTCACGCAAGAATCAATTATTCGACAAAAGAAGGTTGTATCGTATCACTGTTTAATCCAGTGACGCATCCTGCAAATAATACTAATAAATGCTAAAAATATATAGAAGGTTGTATCGTATCACTGTTTAATCCAGTGACGCATCCTGTAAATAATATTAATAAATGCTAAAAATATATAGAGTACAACTAAATTACAGACCACCGAAAATGAGAGATGGTTTTAGCGACAATCACATAACTCGACGTATGAATACGTGAAAACAAATTAGTAACTTTTCTAGTTGCCAGATAAGATTCTGCCAACGAGAAATGGACTATAGTAGTAGTAGTAGTAGTAGTAGTAGTAGTAGTAGTAGTAGTAGTAGTAGTAGTAGTAGTAGTAGTAGTAGTAGTAGTAGTAGTAGTAGTAGTAGTAGTAGTAGTAGTAGTAGTAGTAGTACTACTACTACTACTACTACTACTACTACTACTAATAATAATAATAATAATACTTAGCACCACACCTTACTACCCGTTTAATTATACTAATGGATTAGGAATTGGAAACGTTGAGGGAGTGTGGAGGGAGAGTGGAAAGTAATTTAGGGAAAACCATCCCGGGTTCACCCGAGCGAGATTTGAACCTCGATCTCTCCGTCCTCAGCAGTTTAGCTCAACACGAAACTAGCGCTTTAGCCAACTACGACAACCAAGGCGGGTAAAATTGGACTGTAACTATGTCAAATAAAAATTTTTTTAAATGGATTAAAATGACAGAATAACATTTCTTAAAATAGCTTCTAGAAGCATCTAGGGCCCTTGACCTACCCTTTTACCCACCTCGGTGGCGTAGTTAGCTAACGCGCTAGTTTCCTGCTAAGCTAGACTGACGAGGACGGGGAGATCGAGGTTCGAATCTCGCTCGGGTGAACTGGGGATGGTTTTTCCTAAATTACTTTCCACTCTCCCTCCACGCATATGCGGATTCGCTTCCTCTAATTAAACCTTCCCAATTCCTAATCCATTAGCGTAATTATTACTTAAAGCGTATAACCCGAACGGGTAGTAAGACGCGGTGCTAAATAATAATAATAATAATAATAATAATAATAAATAATAAACTACCCTTTCAGTTAAATTCCCCGCTCCCTCCCGTTACCCTTCTAAATAGCTTTAGGTGAGGAGGCCTCCCCATTAAAACAATAATCGGGATTTGTAAACGAGAGTTAATCCAACACGCCACTGTTAGGCAAGACAACAATGAACATAGTCCGCCTATGACGAGTAATTAGTCCGCTGCATTGATCAAACAAAGGCTCGATTCTTACTCTTGGGGAGAATTCGAATCACACGGCCATTTCCCAACATACACACTCTCTAAACAACCGCTCCCCGAAAGAGAGAGGGAGAGAAAAAAAAACCGGACAAAACTAGAAACAATAGAGAATAAATGTCGTTCCCCGAGCCATCAATCTGGAAATAACAATAGAATCCCCCACCCCCACCTTTTCCTCTTTGTTTCCTACTATATTCCCTTTTTAGTTTGAACCATATTGTGAGATGACGGATTGTGTGTCCAATGAGACCTGTGACTGAGGCAATGGCCTCTAATCATAGACCCATCTGTGTCAAATGTTTTATGGAGCTGGCGTCACGTGATTAGTACTTGGATCAGTCTAGAGAGGTCAGTGGTATTCAACCTGAGGTCCGTGAAGTTATATTAAAGGGTATGTAAAATTTTAAAAATATATTTATACACATATATATTATTTCTCACGAGTGTCTCTGTGGTCTAATGACGCCTCTGCAATGTGTTTTAACGGACTGGGAAATTATAATGCTTGCACAGAAGGGTTGGATATAGTAAAGATAAAATAAAGACGAAGTGTACACTAATTCGCGTCCAAGGATAATGGGAAACCAATGAGCAGCAAACACCTAGTTAGAACACGGCCGGGATTCAAGCCCCGAACTCTTCGTCGGCAAACCAGACAAAACGAGACTGACTCCTTGATCTAAGTGCCCCCTCAGAGGGTGACCTGTCGGTCTAGGGGTAAGGTGGCAGACTTCTGTGCTCGGAGTCCAGGGTTCGATCCTTGGTCCCGGCACGGATTTATCTGATCACCAAACCCCTCCTTCATCTCTGACAAGACGTGTATTAATCACAACTTGTAAATGTGTGGAATGTCGGGCCTCCAACGTAGTTCGGATCCCACGTTAAACTGTATGTCTTTCATTTCATCTCATAATCACCCTACCATTACACATTAGCGTAAGTGCGTATAACCCGAACGGGTAGTAAGACGCGGTGATAATAACAATAATACAAGACATCTCGTAAATGTGGGGAATGCCAGGCCGCCACCGTGGTTCGAATCCACGTTAAACTGTAGGTCTTTCATTTCATCTCATAATCACCCTACCATTACACATTAGCGTAAGTGCGTATAACCCGAACGGGTAGTAAGACGCGGTGCTAATAATAATAATAATAATAATAATAATAATAATAATAATAACAATAATAATAATAACAATAATAATAATAGTAATGCCCCCTCAGCTGTGGGTTGTAGATAATCAGTAGAATGATATTTTACCCATTTGACTCATGAACAATTTTTTGTATTACTGTATTTTGGTTTCTAATATTTTCCTCCGAATCACTAATACTCGTAGTTCCGCGTGTAAATTATGCAACAGTGGAGCAGCATTGCCATAACAACAGGAAGTAATTTTGGTATCACATCGGCACCGTTATCAGTGGCCTAGATTACACTATAAGAGAGGAACCCTTGTCCCAGAAGAAGAGAGGGGAAGGGAATATGTATTTATCAAGTCGAGTAGGAGAGTTGTCAGCTAAAGCAATATTTGAAAAAATACAACATGAAAGATAACTATGCGTGCACGTGATATGCCGAATAACAAGGTTCCATCTGTAGACACACAGCCAACATCTTCACTGACAGACCAAATAATACGTCAGTGTAAAAAAAAACAACTGAAGTCCACCTTCCTTCATCTCACGCTGTGATAAACTAACTGTACAGGTTTTTATTATTTCCGGAATTTTAGCACAGTTTACCCACTCGTACAACGTATATACGTATCTTAAAACCAAACTATATCTTAAAACTAAACTATATCTTAGAACGTTCTTCTCCAATCAAATTGACAAACATGATATAGATTTATATAGCATTTCTGTGTCTGAGGCTATAGGCCTACAACCAGAGGCTCCTGCCCTCTGAATAACCTATGGTTATGAAGAACAAACTTAATGTATAATAATAATAATAATAATAATAGTAATAATAATAATAATAATAATAATAATATTATATAATAATATTATTTTATATTATAATAATAATATCATCATCATCATCATTATTATTATTAGCACCTCGTCTTACTACCCGTTCGGGTTATACGCACTTACGCTAATGTGTAATGGTAGGGTGATTGTGAGATGAAATGAAGGACCTACAGTTTAACGTGGGATCCGAACCACGGTGGAGGCCTGGCATTCCTCACATTCACAAGTTGTTATTAATACACGTCTTATCAGAGGTGAAGGAAGGGTTTGGTAATCAGATAATTCTGTGCCGGGACCGAGGATTGAACCCAGCACAGAAGTCCGACACCTTACCCCTAGACCACCAGGTCACCAACATAATACAACTGTAGTACTAAACAAGTATTACCCTTTTTTTTATTTGACACCAGTACGTATCTTAAATAGGTGAAGGTGGAGATGGGGGGGAGGGGAGGGGGCACAAAATCATCTGTGTAACGGGCCGCAAGATTTCTGTCCCAGGCCCCGACTCTAAACCTAAAAGATGCCAGTCTAAAATACTATCTCAATGCTAGTTTGCTGTTTGAAAAACCTAAAAGTACCCTAACCCTAGAGAATGTGCAATCTGCGAGTTAGTCTAGTTTCTCTTGCATGAGACTTAGGCTATTGTAAATACATCTTGTGGATTAGGCCTACCGGGGAAAACACAAATATATTTTTTTTTAAAACGCAACTTTTACTCTGACTCAATGAAGGTGTGAAAAAGAGAAGACTAAAATGCCCTCGGTGTCAATTCCATATAAAATATTATTATATAATCCTGCAGTAAGTTGAATACTATATCTATTTTTATCTGCACAACCTTTTTTTTCTGCTATTGCACAAAATAGCAGCTTTGCATCTGTAAAAGCGACACACCTGCCAAACCATTTGGCATCAGAGCCGGAACAGTGACTTGAGCATAAAATATGATTGAAAGCTTGTTAGGGAAAATTTAGTTTTATTTATTTATATAATTTTTTTGTCGTATGGTTTTGGACTAGTCAGCGTTTAAACATCTGTTGGCCAAGATAGTCGGCTATTTTTATCAAGTCTATCTTGGTGGTCTTGGGGTAAAGTTCTCACCCCAGGACCCCAGTGTTAGTGGATAAAAACCCAGCTGGGGTTAAGGGATTTTTATTGAGCGATAAAAATCCGTTCCACAACTTCCTTCGGAGGGGAAGTAAAGCCGGCCGTCGGTCCCACGTCGATTGTAACGTGTAAAAGAAGTCTGGAGGGTATGTGAAAATACCTTTCCTGGCTATATTGCTAGGTCCTTTCGCTCTCACTCATAGAAATTCTCGCGTGTTGGTGTAATCAGTCGGTTCAGAAAGTGCACGTTAAATACCTCAAATAATTTTTTTTTTTTTTTTTTTAATATTTCATCAATATGTTGGTCGGAAGTCAGGTCGTAGATCTGGGAATTTTTAGAATATAGTTGAGAGTAGCATTTAGAACAAAACTGCCAAGTTTCATTTCCAGAGGAATTAGTTCCAAGCAAAATACCTTATTCTTCTGGGATATAGTAGAAGAACGACGAAATATTTCTTTGTGAAATTGTGCAACGAGGTTCATTTAAAAGTTTTGTTTCTTTTAGAACCATTTTATTTAAAAATATATATATTTTATCAAATGAATACCATTATGGTACACCGAAAAAGGCGTCAGTCTCATCTGTTATATTTTTCCGGGAAACTCTGATGGGAGTTTTATTACTAGATGATTCATAAATCTCCCTTCACGCAAATTCGACTATATTTATTTTAAATGGTACCTTCTCCAATCATAACTCATTAGTGTGAATATACCGATATCACGGATAGGTATAGGAACGCAATGTGCATAAATCAATGGTTCGAGGAGTTATATTTGGCCAATTGAAAACTGTTACATAAGCCACAAATTCTCTACATTTTGTCTTTTTATTAAAAAAAAAAGGGGCGCACCGCACATACTGTCTCTCGCTTTTATCTTTAGATAGATATTTAGTAAAAACTCGTAGGATTTGTGAAACGAAATAATGGGTCTATACATTGTTGTAGAAACACTAAACCAAAGATCATAAATGAAATAATATACACTGATACGTAATTATTACTCTATGGCCTGTGGCATTTGGAACTAGGAACAATGTCACAAAGAGAAGATAAATATCTTTGTCAACTAAATAGCATAGGAATCAAATTCATTTTCAAAGACCTGAATTAAAATATATACTGTATATTTGCTTAAAGCTCAGAAACTATTGGTTCTATAAAAATATATTGATGAGAAAATATGTTTTTCTTTAATAGTAACCCGCCTCGGTGGCGTAGTTGGCTAACGCGCTTGTCGTGTTGAGCTCGACTGCTGAGGACGGGAAGATCGAGGTTCGAATCTCGGTCGGGTGAATTGGGGGGGGGGGGGGTTCCTAAATGGTTTTCCACTCTCCCTCCACGCAAATGCGGGTTCACTTCCTCTAATTCATTAGCGTAATTAGTACTTAAAGCGTTTAACCCGAACGGGTAGTAAGACGCGGGGCTAAATAATAAAGTATATATATAAATATATATATATAAGTTATACTTTATTATTTAGCACCACGTCTTACTACCCATATATATACTTTAATAGTACTACAACTTTACAATGATAAGTTATTTCGTATCTCAAATAGTTGCGGAGAAATGATGAAAATTTGAAAATTTCCCTTGTGTAAAATACCCTCAAAGTCATTTTCATGAGAAAATGAGAATTGCCAAATTGTTTGTAATGGTAAACAGTATATTGATACAAAATTTAATAAAAAGCATTAGAACGGGTTTTGAGAAAATCGATTTTTTCTCTTTTCACTCGTAGATGTCTAATTCCAAAAACTCCTCGGGGGGACTTTATGGAAACCCCAGATACCAAGTTTGAACCCAATCGGTAAAATAGTTTCGGCTCTAGCCCGAGGTACAAACAGACAGACAGACGGCATTGCGAATACAACTTTTTGGTTTCAGGTCATGAAACGGCGATATTTATCAAATTTCAAGTTTTTTTTGACGATCACAATACTTTCTCTCTGAGGTGTCGAGAAAAAGTAAAAAGAAAGCAGAAGTGATACTACATCCGATTACATAATTAAAAACAAGAGATCCAGTGATCCGAAGATTTAAAGAGTAGGTTCCAAATGCAATACTTTGGAGGAATTTAACAAATTATTTATTAGTGATTTTTACAGCTGATAAAATTACAATTTCACTTTTATTTCATGCGTTTTTTTCTAAGACATGTTAACTTATTCTCCGATTTATTAGGTCATAAAAATAACAATAGGTTGAGTTATTTCTAAACATTCTAATTACTGTTTGAAAACTGGATGATTATTTTGATCCCCAACTTATCCTCTGTTATATGTTAACAACTCCAAAGTTGTAGCTTGATTAGATGTGTTTATGACTTTTTAGGAGGAAGCCTCCAATTTGGTTGTCCGTCATATTTGACGGCCATTTTGAATGGACGCAAGCGTTGGAAACCAGCGGATTTATCGTATGCATTTGGAATAATTTTTTAATAAGTAAGATTTGACGATACTTATTTTTTGTAGTAATATTTTTAGTTTGACAAAATCTTTTTGAAACATATAAGACAGGTACTTATATCGTTTTATTATCTGACAATTTCTTTATATTAATCGTCATTATTTGATTGGTTGTAAAAAGATAGGAACTAGCTTACCTAATAAAGCACAATACACCAACAAACGGCTCGGAAGCTTCAATTATGAACATACCTGAAACACAAAAAAAGAAAACATCTCGTAAAAACTCTGCAAAAAATAAATAATATAAAAATGATCTTCTCAAATAGGCCTACACAAATATGGAATAAATATTTTGCTCAAATGATTTGTCATCTCACTTCAGTACCAACAGGCCCGTGGCCATGGGGTCCTTACACCCTCCCCCTCCCCCGAAATTTAATGAAAATAAAAGATAAAAAAAGGCTACGATTATGGCAAATAACTTGTTTAAAATAGTTTTTGAGGTACCACGACAGGTTAAGAAAAAGATAAAAAAGGGATAACCCTCCCCACAATTCTATTGAAGAGTACTATTTCAGATCCATCTTCCTGCCTTGTGTAGGCGAATTTATCGTCAATCTTCAGCAACGATTTTGTCAAAATACGGACTTTCTTTCAGTAATGGAGGTTTTGTTACACAAAAACACACATGAAAAAGTCATGTGAACGAACTAAAAAAAAAAAAAAAAAACCCAAACCTCTACTATGATGAGACAACTTCTCAGGCAACGAGCGGTTGAGGCAGAATACCTCTTGTGGTGTGAAACGTAGAAAGACAAGAAACAATCTGGCATACCAAATGGGATTATGTCTACTGTGGATGCATGCAATAAGCACTTCTCTCCTACTATCCGACATCTTCTGTGTGTCCTAGCTACTTTACCTGTATCAACGACTGAGATCGAGAGGTCATTTTCCTCATTGAAAAGGATTAAGAACTACAGTAGCCCCATGGCTTCTTTGGTGCTGAATGTCAGCTCACAGCTGACAGCTAAAAGCTTTGAAAAGTTACCAGACCAAATTATGTATCCCTACGCCGAACCATATGATCTGCAACTACTATTGTAAAAGTAATAGATAGTGGTGCATGACAACTTTTTTCATACACATAGTAATTTCATTATTTGAACTTGGTTAGTTACCTTTAATTGTGTTAATTTATAAATTCATTTAGCAAATTTGTTACTTTTTTTTTTCCCAACAGACCCAAAAACAATATGAATTTATTGTCACCGCAAAAAACTATAACCAAAGTCAGAAAAAATGGGGTTTACAAAAAGTCAGGGTGGGGGTAGCATAGAATTGGATAACACCCTTCCCCCCCCCCCCAAAAAAAAGAAAATGAAATCCTGGCTACGTGCCTGGTACCAATATTTTATTTAACCCAAGGAGACACGACGAGGGATTTATTTTTGCGCCGCGCCTTACTATCAATTCGGGTTATACGCTTATCTAATTACTAACTACGCTATGGGTTTTAGGGATTCAAAAGGGCAGTCTAACCTAGCATGAGGGTGACGCCTTAAGCCATGCAGTCACGCAAGCAGGTGTTAATTTTAGTTAAATACTTCATCATTTACTTAAAGGGTGAAAACACATTGCAAATTGAACAACCCTTGGGGGCATTCCTTAAATTACATAAGGTTTTTTTTGGGAGGGGGGGGGGTTGAGAAGGCTCAGTATTTCTTAAGTTTTTTTATGAAGAGGAGTAGGGAGTCAGAATCCATCTTAAGTAAGGTTTTTTAATTAATGTTTATGATGAGATATTATCATAAAAAAATTGTTAGAAAATAACAATATTATTTATAAAATTGTACTTATATTTAATTTACTTAATGCAATTAAATCTAAAATTTCATATCATTCGCTTCATTATTAATCCTTATATTCAAAATAACTAAACGATTAAAATAATCAAATCTACCTAATCGTAAAAAACTTACGAAGATAAAAGGGGGAAAGGGAGGTTTGAAAGAAGAACTTACAAACCCTTACCTGAGAGGTTAAAGAGAAGTGAGGGGGTCGAAAATCATGAAAAAAAAGCCGCTTGGTGAATCCAGACGTGAATTAAAAAACCCTGAGTCAAGAGTCAACAACGGTGCTTCCGGTCGGAATATTATTTTTTTGCTTGGTATTTGGGTCACCGTGAAACACAAGATATAAATAATAACTAATTACAGTCTTAGTGTGTTTGGTAATATCATCATCATCATCATCATCATTATTATCAACAACAATTGTTTCCAGCTTGTGGCTGGGCCAGTTTACTAAGATGCCAGCCACCATCTTCCTCTATCCTTCCACCATTCTTATCCTCTCACTTGCTCGATTTCTGTTATCTGCTCCTCCCATCTCTTTCTCAGCCTCCCTTAGCGGGCTTTATCCTACATACTTCTTATCCTTTAATATCAGGAGATGATATTACAAACCCGCTTCGGTGGCTGTGCGGTCTAACGCGCTATTCTCGCAGTTGACTAGATTGCGGATGACGGGGAGATCGAGGTTCAAATCTTAGTCGGGTGTATTATTATTATTATTTAGCACCGCGTATTACTACCCGTTCGGGTTATTCGCTTTAAGTAGGCCTACTAATTACGCTAATGGATTAGGAATTGGGAAGATTGAATTAGAGGAAGTGAACCCACATTTGCGTGGAAGGAGAGTGTAAAACTATTTAGGAACCCCCCCCCCCCCCCCAGTTCCCCGACCGAAATTCGAACCTCGATCTCCCCGTCCTCAGCAGTCGAGCTCGCGCGTTAGCTAACTACGCCACCGAGGCGGGTTTAATCGGGTGAACTGAGGGTGCTTTTTCAAACATGGTCTTCCACTCTCCCTCCATGCAAATGTGGGTACACATGTAACCTTCATAATCCCTGAAGCCGTTGTTAGAGTAATTAGTACTTAAGCGTATGGCCCTAACGCGTAGTAAGATGCGGTGATAAAAATAATAATAATAATAATAATAATAATAATAATAATAATATAATAATAATATTTTATAACTATGGTAAAGTTTTCATGCGTTTTTTTTTCCACGCGCACTTTTATAATACTGTTTAGTATATTATCGACGTTATATCAATGGTATTATTTAAATCGAATCGACACGCAACGTTACAGTAACGAAGTTTATTACTTTTATCGTGGATTAATATCACCTGACGTTAGGAACAGATGCTGCTACTATGAGAAACGTTGGGCGGAACCTGACAAAACCATACACGATAACCATCTAAACCATCGCCTTTCAAAATGTTTCGCTTTCATGTGTGTGTTTACATCACAAAGCAACAAAAACATTATTAACAAGACACACTAAAATAGTCCCTCGCTGACCTCCAGTCATTATAAAACATGTTTACCAACTGTTTGCGATTAAAACCAGACTGGTAGTAATCCCTATAATATAATATTTTTTTATCGCCGTCATCATCATAAATTCATCATCCTAGCATGAGTACTCTCATGCACAGAACTATATTTCGTATCTAATTATCTAGCTCAGCAGTTCTTTGACTGGGATCTACGACCCTCTGGTTGTCGTGGGGATATCTCGTGGTATAAGATGAAAGTAAATGAGAACTATTATCGATTCTACTGGAACATTTTTGTATGAGTAAGCCTTTTCTTCACTTTATGTCAATAAAACCCAATAAAACCATTTTTTAAATAGTTTGTGTGTAGGCTATAAGTTGATGCGATTGATGGTAGCAAACATTAATAACAAATTTAACTGAGTTTTTTTTTAAACAAGAGAACAGTACCATTCTTTCAATTAAGTAAGTCAATAATTAATTTACCTTGTTTTAATTTTATCACTAAGCAAGTATTGTTGCAGTGAAAATTTTAACTCAACCCTCTAAGAAGTGGGTTTCGCAACTATTTCTGTCCGGAAATTTTTCAAAAATAACCTTAATGATTTTGGCATAGACAATTTTGTTCAAATTGCGTATCTGGGAAGTGTTTTACATAAATATATTTTTTATTTTTACAAATTTAAATAAATTGAGGGTAGTTTACTAATGACCATTTGTGAAAGTTTGATTTTTAAAGGGGTTGGAGGTTGGAACAATGTTAATTAAAATGTTATGATTGTTTATCATGATTAACAATATTGTGTGTATGGTTTTATGAGGAGAACTAAGTGTAGTTTACTGAAAACTAGTTTTTTTAAATTTTATTCCAAGATTTAAAAGAATATGTATGAGAACATTTCTACGAGTGTGTCGTGCTGTTTTTTTTTTTTTACATTCATGTTAACAAAGTAGTTTCTTCTAGTATTTGAATTCACCATGTTTATATTAATTTTTAACTTTAACATATTCAAGTGTTTCGATGAAATCTTTAGAAAAGAAATATTATATCCATTCTGAAAACGTACCACCGCAGGTTTATAGAATGTTTATTCTACGAACATCAACATTACCGCATTGAAAGCACTTTATTAACTGAAATACTGATATTAACTAAAAAAAACTAAATACATATCATGCAAGAACAAATTGTATCAACAGAATTTGCAACAGAGACATAAAAAGTGTACCAAGATCATAATGAATAAATGTTAAATTTCTATACCAACACTTCGCCTCAATTTAGCATGCTTTAAATGTGCACAGAGAGAAGACAAATGTGTTAAACATGGAGGGATCCTAATCGTGGATGCAAGAAACAAGGGTGTGAAGGGAATAAATGTTGTGAACATGGAGAAATGTAGGAATATAAAACAGATTTTATGATGCATTCAATCCTAGCCACTTACATAGTTGTTTAAACTTAGTAACATTTAAGCTTTTGGTTAAAATGTCAGCAATTTTAAATTCACTTTGGACATATTCAATCTTTAGAACTTTATCACACATTAACTCCCTTACAAAATTATACTTCACATCCATATGTTTCAATCTTCTGTGTTCCCATTTCTCAAGACACTTGATGGCAGGCTGGTTGTCCTCATACATGGTGGGCACTTCGGGGTTGATTCCCAGCTCCAGGAGTAGCCACAGGACATCAGTACAGGCATTGGCAAGTTAAATGAATTCTGCCTCACTGATACTCAAGGCAATAATAGGCTGCCTTCTAGTTGTCCAAGATACAGGTGAACCAAAAACTTTCAGAAGAAATCCAGATGTTGACTTACAACTGCAATCTTTGGCCCAATCTGCATCAGCATATGCGATTAGGGGTGTCCCTTCTTCTTTAGGAAAGTGCAGAGCTAGGTGTGAGTTCCTTGTAAATAGCGAAGAATGCACTTCAGTGACTCCCAGTGAGTATAGTTGCACAGCTTTGAAATCTGCTGAAATAATTGACAGAAAAACTCAGGTCAGGTCTGGTGCATAACATGAAGTGCATCAAACTGCCTATGAGCTCTCTGTATGGCTTGATGCAAATATTAGAGGTTGATCCTCCATCATCAATAGGGGGTTTCCTCTCCATTGGTGTTTGAGCTATTTTGCAGTTTCCTATGTTAAATTTGCCTAAAAGGTTTTTGAAATAAGATGGTTGACTAAGATATATCGAATCGTTTCTTTGCTCAATTTTTATACCGTGTAAAAAGTGTAAGTTACCCAGATCTTTTATGTCATATTTAGCTTGAAGAGCAGCTTTGATCTTCTCAAGAGGTTGTATGTGACTACTACTGATGATCAAATCGTCGACAAAAATCGGTATGTAGACATTGGTATCACTGACAACATAGCTAATGACGTTCTCTGAGCTCGACTACAGGTCTAAGAGGGTGTGGCTCGATCCCGGGTGGTGAACCAAATGATGTATTAGTTTACATGGGTGCTCGTCTTAATGTTCGGATGGCATTTTCCGACAGCAAAGTTGAGTGTTAAGTTATGTAGGATATCTTAGGTTAAGCTTGTCTGTAAAAAGATAAGTATATAATTGTACAGCTTTATTAACATTTTATTACCGTATTTTACACATTTTCAAACAATGAAGCGCAACAAAAAATTTAGATTGATCTAAAATGTAATTTATCAAATATTTGTAAATGATCAAAAATGCAATATTAGCTCTAAATCGAGAAAAATAAAGCTTGTGCATTTAATATAGCACCAATTAACGAATTAAATAAAGATTGTATGGAAAGGGTAGCTTAAGTTAAATGAACCCTCACTAGCGTATAGCAGAGGCTAAGAAACCACAGTGAAAATACTTGGTGGAAAACCAACCCTGGCGCAATGTGCAAGGATTCGAACCCTAGCCTCAACGTCAATGGCGACCAAGTGCAATGCGAGCCCAACAGTTTAAACTTCTCGATCATCTTTCAGCGGGGTCGCACCACAATTATTATTTTGGGGTCGTTGCATCTCACTACCCGTCTGAGCTAGCCGCATTTGATTACATTGCTGGGATAGCGATGAGAAAGGTAGAATATATAAGAAATTTACCCACATTTGAGGAAAAGCAGAGTGGATTTAAAAAATACCTTACGTTAAACTGTAGGTCCTCCATTTCTTCTCAAAATCACTCTACCATTAAATTATTATTAGCACCGCGTCTTACTACCCATTCGGGTTATACGCTCTACAATTAAACATTAGCGTAAGTGCGTATAACTCGAATGGGTAGTAAGACGCGGTGCTAATAATAATGTTAATACATTTAAATATAACATTCGACTAAACTGGCAAACGACTGTAAGCCATCTGCCGGAACGGGAGACAGTTGTTTCTATTTATTTGTCCACGTGTGGTGTGTTGTGGAGCTTTATCGGGGACTGGTGTGACCTACATATTGCAGCCGACCAGAAGGAAACCGACATCTCTTGTTACTACGACTGTGTGTTGTCGATATCAGATAGACTGAAACATCCTCTATGAATGTTGGGTTGTTGGTGAGCAGTCAATTTCCTCCTATCCGCCTGTCGGATACGCTTAAGTGGGTTCCTATAATACAGTTTTCATAGGAAGGGCCTTTTAGAAAATACAAACATTTTTTTTTTTTCGTTCGCGAGTTAAGTTGAAAATCCTTTACTATAAGTATTAATTATATCGATCAAAAGTGACAGCTGCAGATCACATGACCTGGCTATATTAATACGTTAAAGAAGATCTAGTAGCTAGTCTTTTAGCTTTCAGATAAGGTCCTTATTATTATTATTATTATTATTATTATTATTATTATTATTATTATTATTATTAGCACATCGTCTTACTACCCGTTCGGGTTATACGCACTTACGCTAATGTGTAATGGTAGGGTGATTGTGAGATGGAATGGAGGACCTACAGTTTAACGTGGGATCCGAACCACGGTGGAGGCCTGGTATTCCACACATTCACAAGTTGTGATTAATACACGTCTTATCAGAGGTGAAGGAAGGGTTCGACAATCAGATAAATCTGTGCCGGGACCGAGGATTGAACCCCGGATCCCCAGCACGAAAGTCTAACACCTTACCCCTAGACCACCAGGTCACCCTTCCTATTAAAAATTCACTGTTCATAGTCGTACAAAGTGAGAATTTTAAAAAGTTTGCAACCATACCTTTACTTTGGTTGGAAGTTCATTCTTGGAGGCCTTATTTCGTACCAGGATTATGAATTGAATGTATACAGTAGAGATCCGGAACTAAATAAGGCCATAAAAAACAGTATTACTTACAAAATCATGGTATGGATTCTAAAAGATTGGTCTAAATAGAAAATAATACAAGGGTTATCTCGGGTTTTGTCATCTGTCGGGACGTCTGAAGCAAAGATAACCGACCTTGCTTATAATCGGTAAGGACGTGGACTAAACGTTTAGTTAGTCGAGTTCAGCTCAGCGGTGGAAGAAAGGTCGGGGTTCAAATCCCAGCCAATATAAAACGTTTCGTAACATATTTCGGGATTTTGTGACAATATGTTTTATCCAAGTATTACAGTACAAAATTAATATTATAATACTTTCTATAGTTCATGCGAAAAAATTATAAAACATATTTTATACAAGGCTATCAACATTGAAATCAACTATCAAAAGCTACATTACCTGGCGTATATACACTTGATATTATATTTGTTTCAAAAAGTGACAAAGAAAGCTCCCATTAAGTCGTGGGTGAACATGGCTGTGATATCGTGAAATCTTGTGAATGTGGGGAATGCCAGGCCTCCACCGTGGTTCGGATCCCACGTTAAACTGTAGGTCCTTCATTTCATCTCACTTTCACCCTACCATTTACACATTAGCGTAAGTGCGTATAACCCGAATGGGTAGTAAGACGCATTGCTAATAATAATAATAATAATAATAATAATAATAATAATAATAATATCGTGAACATCCGAGCACATTACTTCCTCCGTTGCTTCTTTTTTATTTTGTTTCAAAATAACCATACACCCTGTAGGCCTACATGTGAGGTGACCGATCCCATGGGCCCACAAATCCCCCGATAACCAAATAAATGGGGGAGCCCCTTTCCACCACCCCCACGCTCTTTCCTACCGGCCAGTAGAGGACGGTTATTTTTACCATCGTTCCTGGCCACCGATTAAATTATGTGGCCTAGGACCAAGTTCAATAGCCCGTGCAGAATTCGGGTCACTGGGTTTAGCAGCGTAAACAACCATCAGTTCGCTATAGGCCAGTGGTATTCAACCTGGGGCACGCGAATACATCTTAGGGGGTACGTAATCTTAATAATAATATATTATAAATATATTGTTCCGGGAGACAAGAAGGGGAGAAAGGACAGGACGCATTGGTGGTCTAAGTTCACTGACAAAAGGAATGGACCTGTCGTAAGACAGAACACTTATTTCAGATGTAATTAATTTTATTTATTTTGATGTAAATTATCTAATATGTGTAACTTGTATTATGTATCAAATCTATTTGGGGCACAAAGTAGAAGATAAATTGTATTTGAGGGTACGCGAACAAAAGAGGTTGAATACCACTGATCTAAGCACGAGGTTCCCAAACTTTTTAGACCAAAGGAGCCCTCGAGCCAGAAATTTAAAAAAAAACATGTTGGAGCCTTCATATAATGTTTTACACTAATATTAAAAACATTCAATAAGGAAGTTGGATTTTAAAAGTATAAAACAAACGGAAAACATCACGTGTTCTAGATGCGACTTCGGCAAATGTTATTTATTCAGATTTAAAAAAAATTGGCAATCTCAATTATTGATGAGATTTTAATTGTGAAAAACAAATAAGGAATATTCTGAAATTTCCTCTGGGAGCCTGAGATAAGCGTGGTCTACCATCAGCCGGGGTTCGATGACCCGTCCTTCCGGTTACTTTTACAGCGCCTCTGAATAGCACTTCATCACTTCACAATTTTGGACACATTATTTTGTACATACATATACCAGTCTGTTTGATTTATTTGTTCGAATGCAATAGTACCGACTATATGTGTTATGACAAAATCAAACAGAACAAAGAAGACAAATTTTTAAATGAACTCTATGAGCATTCGCCTGGAGGGAGAATAAACATCCATATTTTATAGAGATCATCCTCAATAGGTGAACCGGGTGTCTAACTTCTTAAGAGGTGTTTTAAATAAACCGTTCGCCTAGCGGCCATTGCTGGGAATACATATTTTTTTAAAGGTTTAAATTAAAGTTCAACCATATCTCGTCTTCGAAAGTCAACACTAAATTAAAACAAAATAAGGAATGTGATGTCTCAGCCCAATGCATAACTTTACAGAGAGAAAAATGTAAGAACGAGAAATACCACTTTCTGTCCGATAATCATAAAACTTTAGGTTTATGTCACAAGAGAACTTATGATATATTACATATTTAGTTATGTTAGTTATTTAACGCACATTTTCTGAATCAAATGATTCAGCACATGAGAATTTCTTTGAGCAGGTACGAGAGGGCTTACCAATTCTGGCGGGAAAGCTATATTCAAATACCTTTCATTGTTCTTTTACATGCCACAATCAATATGGGACCGACTATGGCTTACCTTCCACTCCGAAGGAAGAGAAATCAGTCGATCCCGGCTGGGTTTGAACCCACGAACTTCAGGTATTGAGGCGAGCAATTTACCCAAAGACCATCTAGGTCGGCCCATGTTGAATACTAAACACACAATTTCTCATGACTCATTATTACATATATTTGTATATTAACCTGATGCTATGATAAAAAATATATAGTAGATCAACAGGGGTTTCCAACTTGAAAGTGCCCGAGGGCCCCAAATGAATCCAAGAGTGTAATGACACCCATCAGAATCGACTAATTTTTGCTAAGTTATGTAAAAACAAGAACAGGTGTTTAATTGTGAATTTAATAAGCATTGTTTATATAAGAATGTTTAGTTACATACTAAACGAATTTTCCAACCAAAATATACTACCGTTGATACGTAAATATAATACAGCATATGTAAGGAAGAAATTAAACATGAACCTCTGTTGGAGCTTTCATAGATTTTCCCCACGCAAGTCAAAATTTTCCGTTTCTCTGCTAAAAACATAAATTTTACTACAGCAGATTACTTTTCCAAGAAATTCGGGCCACATGCAGTACGCGGGCCGCCAGTTGGGAAGCCCTGTTATAAGGGATGGGACGGAAACAATTATACGCTCTATGCCGAGGAAAGGGATGGACAACGTGCTAAGGTTTGTCTGACGACCGGTGGAGCTCACCTGAGTGACATTACCTTCAAAAAGTTAAAAAGTAGTAGTTTGCTTTTATTTAGCTAGTGAGTATTTACTTTTCAAGTTACTAATCGTCTAACTGTTTCAGTCTCATCCTATAAAATAAAACTAATAAAAAAGTTCAATGTTATCATTGTGGATAGCCAGAATTTTTCTAAAAGGTTCTTCGTAGCAAAAGCCTACTATATCTGGGTTTTAGGACATGAAAAGCCCCTGTAGAACCCACCAAGGCGGTCACACCACACGTCACTACATCCTCCCAGACCACCTGGAGATTGAATAAACGCCCAACAGTCGGACTCGGAAAAAGGGGTAGGGTGGAACTCGTTTAGCGGACAATTTATGGTCCCGATGACCCGATTCCTTCGGAGCTATTCTCGTGTTATCCAACACAAGAGCATCCCGTGCTATAATTCAGGCACAGGAATCCCAAAACAAACCGTGCGTTTCTTGCCAGATCTTCTGAGACCTCGCCGTGGCCACCGCTGAACAACTATGGTTGGAATCCCGACTAGACACAAGATGGTTCACTCAACAAGACTAAAACCAGGAGTTTTCAAACGCTAAAACGTAGAACAAGTGAACAAATATCATAGTCGATGATCTCAACATATTTTATTTCGGAATATACTTAAACTTTTATTTTAAAAAAAAATCTAATCTTTAGAATTGACCAATAAATAAAAATGGGTGACCTGGGGTCTAGGTTAAGGTGTCGGACTTCTGTGCTGGGAGTCTGGGGTTCAATCCTCGGTTCCGGCACAGATTTATCTTATTACCAAACCCCTCCTTCACCTCTGACAAGACGTGTTTTAATCACAACTTGTGAATGTGGGGAATGCCAGGCCTCCACCGTAGTTCGGATTCCACATTAAATGTAGGTCCTCCATTTCATCTCACAATCACCCTACCAATACACATTAGCTTAACTGCGTATAACCCGAACGGGTAGTAAGACTCGGTGCTAATAATAATAATAATTAAGAGTAAACATATTATGCTTCTCAATATCAAGCTTCAGACGTGGTCATGATCAGCTAAACCTTGCGCTTAGGAGGGATTGTAGGGAAAGTGAGTTAAGGGCAGTATTTTTATAGCTTCTATAATACAACTTTTGTTGTTGTTGCCAAAATGAATAAAACTGCTCAAGTAGAAATATAAAGCTTAATTTTCTTCACATGGTTATACCAACAGTAATTGTTAAATATATGTCTTGAGGATAGTGGCGTTAGATGAAAACTTTTTAAATGAAGATAAAAAGTTGTCATTAAATTCCAGCACACTCTTGAAACATATCAAGAATTGTTGATATCACCATATGAAGATATTAAACTCTTATATTTCTACAGAGAAATATTTTATATATTTTGACCAAAAAATGTTTAGCTGTAAAAACTGTAAAAAAATACTACCCTTAACTCACGTTCCCTACACTCTCGCCTTAAACTGTTTTTATAGCAATTAAAATGTCATTAAGGTCCCCAACTATGTCCATTTTAGAACAAAAGTGTGTTAGTTGTGAGGTTAATATTTTCTCCCTCACCCCCTGAAAGTTAAAAACTATTGAAAGCTCGCTCAAAGAACAATCTTAAGACGCTGACCAATCACCTATGCAAGGTCATGGTTTCAAATCCCTGCGGAATTTAAAATTAATGTATCATCGTGTGGTACGAAACGTAAATGGAATACGATTGACTCAGAGTTGATTAAACATGAACAAGGCATTTCAACCCACCTCCACTTGTCGCATTTTACATTAATAAGGGTGAGGACGGAATAATTTAGAAGAAATGACATGCATTTGCCAGGCGTGAGAATAGGAAACCATCTGGGAAAACTACCCTTAGTATAGGCCTACCGGCCGGGATTCTAACCACAACCTTTCCGTCACTAATTAAAATAAATCAGACATATTTACGCCTTAATCTCAAGCCGCATATGTGGGTGACTCTAATTTTACTTTAAATGTGGTCCTGGACGTTAATAACTCAAAATGTGTTTAAAGACTCAAGAAACTTTTTTTAAATCAAAGTTCACAACAATTTATTGACAAGAAACGTAAACAAAAATATATATTTGTTACAGAAAAATAACTTTGGGTCAATACTCTTTTTAAAAAATACCATCAATATCTTGATATTTTATACAGAAGAGCTCTTATTTCGTAGATTACGCTTTAGTCGCAGAACCTATTATCAGCGACATAAATTATATAACCTGAGATAATAAGACTGTTTGTGTTTAATGAGTGCAATAGCCTTGTTGAAGGAGAACGCGGCAGTAGATCTAAAGTAATTTGGCCTAAAAATTAATTTCGCCAAATTTCAGTTGGCCAAAAGTAATTTGGTCTAAGACCATTTAGCCTAAAGTAATTTGTGCTAACAATTAATTTCACCAAAGACGATTTGGCCATAACTTTAAAGTACACGCCAACTGACGTGTACCGCCTGGAGAGAGACTGGGTAAACAACATCGTCGGAACGAAACCCTGTCACAAGACTGATAAAGCTAGGTGTGCTGAACGCTCACCAAAGATTCACGCTGGTGACAGGAACAGCGTATAAGAATGAACAGTGCCTAATTTCTAGAGGATGGTCACATAGGAAAAGGCTAACAAAAAAAAGCACCAAACTAAGATGGTTGGTTACAAACTTCCCTAACCGGATTGGACGTAGTGGAATGAGCTCCCCGGGCACCAGATTAGAATCCCCTCGATTTTGGGGGGCACGGATTGAGGGGTGGGGGTGGATGTTGAAATCACAAGTGTGTCTAGTTTGTTGTTTATTTGTGCAAGTTGAAGTAGCGGACCACACAGAACGTACTCTGGGGCCACGGGTTGGACATTCCTGATCTAAAGCAAAGCATCGTGGAAGGTTGCGCTAAGATTAATGGGGATGCAGCGCCAATGGACCGAGTTCATAACGATTTTACTCACAGAGTTGAACTTTGCATTGTCAACAAGGGACAGCTACCGTAGCCCCATGACTTCTTTGGTGCTGACTGACAGTTCACAGCTGTCAGCTGACGCCTTTGAAAAGTCACAAGATCAAATTATGAATCCCTACGCCGAACCATATGATCTGCAAAAGCATGTGTTTAGCAGCTGTCACTTCTGACAGTCAAAATGTAGGTATATTCCTAAATGTTGACTGTCAGAAGTCAGCTGTGAGCTGTCAGTCAGCACCAAAGAAGCCACGAGGCTACTGTAGGTGAATTATTATTAGCACCGCGTCTTACTACCCGTTCGGGTTATACGCACTTACGCTAATGTGTAATGGTAGGGTGATTGTGAAATGAAATGGAGGACCTACAGTTTAACGTGGGATCCGAACCATGATGGAGGTCTGGCATTCCCCACATTCACAAGTTGTGATTAATACACGTTTTGTCAGAGGTGAAGGAAGGGGTTGGCAATCAGATAAATCTATGCCGGGACCGAGGATTGAACACAGAAGTCTGACACCTTACCTCTAGACCACCAGGTCACCAGCTAGGTGAACATTTAATGTGATTTAACAAAAAAATTTGTATATCTTTATACATTAAAAGCTCCTACAAACACGTATCGTTGCCTTTATTTGTGTATCTGTGTATATCTTTGTATGTGTCAGAACTTTGTTGGACACCTTGTGGAGAAAGCCACGCCGAAGGTTCAGACAATATATTATACTTACGGTGCTCTCCCTCGTAATTTTAATGTACACTTTGATTTAGGTAGGAAGAAATATTTTGGTCAGTTATTAAAGTTACTAAAAATATGTTCATATACACACATACGATAAGTCATGTGACATGTAACTTGTACGTTTGATATAACATTTTTTTTAATACTACCTATAAAATATAATTAATAATACTGTAATATACCATAAATGATGATCGGAAAAAACATGTACTCTCAGTTTCCAAACAAACTCGTTATATCAGCCAACGACTTACAAACTAGAGTGACTGACTCAAGAACATTTTGACTGCCCTCTGGCAGTCAATTCATCACTATAGTTAAGAAACCCAAATTCAACTAATGATACAATTTTCAGACTCACCAGGGAATCGAATCCGGGACTGAGCTAAGAATTCGGACATCCCCCGACCCTTGTTGACAAGTTACACAAAATTATATTGCACCTAAATAATTATTCGAAATGTTTGAAATTGATTTTCAGTAATTGAATTGATTCTAGGAAAAAAAGCGCAAGTGAAAGAAGCGCACACGAAAAAACCTCACAACCATAAATGCTCAAGGAAAAAAGCCCACATGAAAAAATGCCCACATGGAAAAATGCCCACAAGGAAAAATACCCACAAGGAAAAATACCCACAGGAAAAAAGCCCACATGGAAAAATGCCCACATGAAAAATGCTCACAGGAAAAATGCTCACAAGAAAAAATGCCCACAAGGAAAAATACCCACAAGGAAAAATACCCACAGGAAAAAATGCCCACAAGAAAAAATGCTCACAAGGAAAAATTCCCACAAGAAAAAATGCTCACAAGGAAAAATGCCCACAGGAAAAATGCCCACACGGAAAAATGCTCACAAGAAAAAATGCCCACAAGGAAAAATGCTCACACTAAAAGTGCGCACACGGGAAAATGTAGAGGAGAAGGTAGGAATATGAGATACCCATTTTATTTTTCCCCATATCAAACCTCAAAATAGACTTAGACTAAAGAATAAAACGTCTAAAGAAAGGTAATTCTATGTGCAATAAGTGACATAAACAGAAATTAGATAGACCAAACCACTATAAAAAAATATCTTATTTAATAAAAATTGGCACAAACTGATTTTTCAAAAATAGGGTAGTAATATGAGATAGTATTTCCAGATAAAAAAAAACAATAATAATATGTATAAAACTTCAAAACAAGGACTATAAATATAGTCTACTGTTGTCAAATGATACACTTCTATTCTATTTACAATAATCACATACATAGGTGTCTTTTTCTGCACCAGCACAATCACTATGGGCCCACATCTTGCATAGGAGACACTCTACCCACAATTCTCCCTAGAGTCGTTAGAAAATTTGCCATCACAAAATAGGCAACTGGCATCCTGTGAATCTGGATGAAGCTGGCCAGGTTCATCCATATCAGAATCATCAGAATCAATTAATGAAGCACTATCATCACTTCAAGATTCTTCTGTTTCGGATTCAATAAGCCTAACTTGCCTCTTCTTTTGATTTTTTGAATTTCTTCTTTTAGAGGATAAGGTGACAGCTCGCTTTGGTGTAGTGCAAAGTAAATCATTCTTATATGGTGATGAGGTAATAACTGCGGAACAACATGATTTACGTCCACGATTTGTAGCTTTAGCTTTAACTGTTGGAACAGGTGAGATGTCATGAGGTTTGAATGTTTTTCCTAAGCCACTTGTAGATGGACCGGAGCTAGATGGAATATGCGATGCAATAATTGCAGACTTGGATGTACCGGTGCTAGTTGGACTCGGTGGAGAGACGTGAGTTGCAGATGTGGATGGACAGGACCTAGTCGGAGTCTGTGGAGAGATGTGAGTTGCAGATGTGGGTGGACAGGAGCTAGTCGGAGTCTGCGGGGAAACATCAGTTGCAGGCAAAGTTTGTGCTATTTGTGGTGATGTGGTCAAAGATAGGGGCCCAACTTTTTGGGCTGCTGCTATATAATCCGTGTCGGAGAAAATATTATTATTTAGCGGGTAGATTCCGGTTACAAGAAATCTCTTAACAGCTATTTCAGCTGTTTGCACTTTCAAATATGCCTTCCTGAATAAGTCTGCAATGTCGAATGGACTCAGTGCTCTTTGTTGTTGCCGCAAACATAGCCGCACTTCCTCGCTGTAGTACGCCTTCAATGGACCCATGAAGGTTTTATCTAGAGGCTGTAATTTGTGTGTCGAGTGCGGGGGAAGCGACACAATTGACACAAAATTATTTCTGGCCAAATCGATGACCTCTATATTTCTGGTGTGGCTATAATGGCCATCCAGAATCAACCATACTGGAGAATATTTTGTCGGTTTGGCAACATTTAAGAAATGCTGGAACCATTTTGTGAAAAGGTGTGCTTGAATCCAGCCAGACGGGTGGTATGTAGCAATCCATCCATGTGGGGCTCCTTTCATCAACTGCTTGTTTTCATTTTTCCTTGGAAAAATTATCATCGGAGGCACAAAACTCCCTGCTGCATTCATGCAACACACCTCGTTCGGCTGAAGTTAGGCTAGCAACTTGTCTTTTGCCTTTCAACCCCACAACTTTGGGTATTTTTGACTGATGTTTGAACATAAAGAATATGTAATATGATCTAATAGAGTATTGAAAAACACTTGTGTTAAAAACTGTGGTAGAAATATGAGATAGTCTCATATTACTACCCACCAAGTGTCTCATATTTCCACCAACTCATTGTTTTGGGTTTTTCTAATAACTCACATGGAAAGACGCAATATTTGTGTGAACTATATTTATATTCTAAAACTACAATTCATAAAATGTAACTTACCGCATTAATTTGTTGAAAAATCTTGATAGAAACAGTCGTAGTTGGCTAATCAATAATTACTAGCGAAAACTTTAAGCTGGCGCCAAAACATCAAACGTTCACCATGCTTCAGTACTACAAACAAAACGCTCGCTGTCTGCAACATAACGGTGGCGTGTCTGAGGTGTATAGTTTCCAAGATATCTGCTAGATGCAAGTAGTGAAAAGAGATCAAAACCATGGTATCTCAAATTTCTACCCTATCTCATATTCCTACCTTCTCCTCTACATATAAACAAATGTCCCCATTCATTTTACTTCTTCATCAAAAGAGAAAGTATTGTAATCGTGAAAGAAAATCGAAATCGAAATAAAAAATTTAAACAAGGAAAGAAAACTGCATTTTACAATTATGTCATTCTCCTTGTCTGTCTATGTATGTGCTCAAACTTGATATTTAATTTTTACAAGTTTATACCTTCAGAATTATTTTTTTTACTTTTCACCTTAGTCCTCAAATTAAGGATGAAGAGTGCTTTTTTTAAAATTCCAATTTCGGAATTGGCTTTAACGATTTTGATTGAAATTGATGTATAGACTATATTTGACCTCCCAAATAAGTGAGATAACACCTTATATTTGGTTTTTGGTTTAAAATTAGTTTAAGGGGAATATACTAATGAGTAATTTTAGAAAATTCGAAATATTTTGAAATCGGCTCTAACAATTTTGTTCCAAATTGATATCTGTGGTATGTAAGCCACTACAAAAGTAAATGGTACAGAACTCCGCACAGACTTTCTTGCTCTAGTGTTTAAAACTGTAGATATTTACTCAAAATTCGTAATATATTATACACTAGCGAACCCGCGAACAAATTGTGCTCTAATTACAAACAATTTTTTTTACTCACGGTTATAAATTTTATAATTTTATTTCTAAAGAATTAACGTCTTCATTTGTACATCTAGACCAATAAAAAATAACGATATTGGGTCTCCAAGGGTCAACACTTCGTATTAAAATTTTGACTTCCGGTTAAAATATTCGACATTTTATTAGGGGATGCACGCACATCTTATGGTTATCGCATTGCTATTAAATTTCTCCTTTATAAATTTTGACCAATACAATAGGTAATTATTGACTATTGGGTATAAAATGAGAGAGCGAAATCATTGCTGTAACAGAGGGGGATCCAGAAAGGGAGAGTGGGGGGCGCGCGCCCCCTTTCAAGAAATTAAACCAATTAAATCAACGTTAAAGTCACTACTTGTTTTATTGTCACATAATACTGTCTCACTAACCAAATTTCATTTTTATAATTGTTATTGGTAATATTATTAAATGATTAATATAGGGTAATTATTATTAAAACAATCACATTAAGTATTAAAATAGTAAAAATGGGCATTAATGAAACTACCCAAATTTAAGATGTGTGCATTTCACCTTGTTGCACAAACATTGTTTAGGTTTAAATTTAGTTTATCATTATTATTATTATTATTATTTCAATGATTAATAAAAAATAATTTATTTTTAAATAACGTGCTTTAAACAAAATCTTTGAATAATACCCCACACATAACGTGTTAATTGTTATGTTTACATTTATTTCCCTCTCAATAATCACTAAATATGTTCTTATTATTTGCTTTTAATAAATGTCAATACTAATCGCAAATTTCGTGTTAGACCCTTCATTTGAGGATTATTCTCAAATTTAGCGTTAAACTGAAAAATTACTCAAAGATTTCCTTCCAAAGTTTGAAGTATTTTTATGTCAAAATTTCTTGAAGCCTCCACCCCCCAACTCGATCCCAATGGGAGAACCCGCATCCCTCCCGCCCTCACAAAAATCCTGTATTCACCCTTGTGCTGTACAAACACCCTAAGACAAAGGTCCCCAACCTTTTTGTATCTTAAAGCACATTCAAAACTAAAGGTAGTGAGGCGGGTACCAATTACTTTTTCAAGGAAAATTTACTAACTCCCGCCAAGCTCAGAGGTTAGCCTCAACGCTATACACACGGGCGGTAAACTGCCAACAGCGATTGTGACGTTACATTAAATGTGGTTGTGGGTAATATTCAAGGTCGTAGGCATGGGGAGGGGGAGGGAAAGGGCGTTCAACCCCTACAAGTTGACTTTTTTTTTAAATACTGCTTTATTTACGGTTTCAACAAGACCAAAATAAAATCACTTAAGGAACTATTTAACTACTCACCACCATTTTGGTGCTTGGGTACATTTTTAAAATATATATTTATTCTGTGTTTATTCAGGCAACAAAGTGGGTAGACCCATGCCCAGATTGAAGATATTTTAAAGGAAATAGGAAGTATTAGGATGGTATTAGTGAGTGTGAAGAGAATGATGGAAGCGGGTAGGTCTTTGAGATTAGGAAAAAGCAACAGCTTAAAATAAGGTGGTTGGTTCCGAGTAAAAGTACACTTTGTAAATGAGCCGGCAAAGAAAGAGGAATGGGGTGGGAGGTAGGGTGGTGGTGTAGAGATTGGAAAGGGGGGGGGCTTTCAATCACCAACTTCTTGAGAACAGCATACCTAGAGATAAGCACAAATTTTGATTACTGATGGAAAAGTGACAGATTAAAATTATTAGTCAAGAACATTTCTGCTGTGGTCAAAAAAGTGGCGGGCAGACGCAAAAGGCACGGCGGGCACCATGACACTCGCGGTGTATGGATTGGGGACCCTGCCCTAAGAGATTAAAGGAAAAAATCAACTTCTTGAGAGACTTACTTATTATCTTACTCTATGGCATTAGAGAACTATTGCGTTTGAACTTAGAGTATCTCTTCACAAGTAGAGCTCACAAAATGATATTAATATATTTGCCAATATATCAGAAGATTGGTTTTTATAAAATATATTTCAAATAAAAGTTTTTTACTTTTAATATTACTAAAATTGTACAGTGATAAGTTATTTAGTATATCAAATATTTGCGGAGATATAAAACATTTTTTCTTCTGTAAAGAACCTAAAAGTAATTTTCATGGGAAAATGAAAAAAATCATATAATCTTAATCAACGCCTAGGCGCAAAATTTAATCAAAATCATTATAGCCGATTTTGAGAAAATGGAATTTTTCTCAATTAGAATTTATGCATCAGACCGAAATCCTTAAAGTCATTTTGACGAAAAATTTAGCCTATCCATTTAGTTTGTAATATTGATCAAAGTTTATAAATGAAATTTAATCAAAATCGTTAAAGCCAATTGTGATAAAATCGATTTTTTTCTCTTTCCGCCCTTAAGGAACCTACCCTTAATTTTAGGGTTGGATATCCAATTCCAAAATTTCCTCGGGTAATCGTATGAAAACCTTAGATACCGAGTCTTAATACAATCGGTAAAATAGTTTAGGCTCTAACCCGAGGTATAGACTGACAGACAGACAGACAGACGACATTACGAAAAGCCACTTTTTCGGATTTGGAGGATCGTGAAAACGTCGACATTCATCAAAATCTTGAGTTCGATTTTTTTTATGATCACAATACTTACTATACCTGTAAGGTAGCGAGAAAGTAAAAATATTGATATTGGGTCCCCAAAGGTCAGCACTTCGTATTAAAATGTCGACTTCTAGTTTAAATTGTTTAGAGTAATAATCTTATTTTATGTAATAAGTAGCCTACTTATTAAATTAAACCAGCATGTAGATCCAACTTAAATGTATAATAACCATTAAATATAACATTATTTTGATATATTTTTGTATTTTATTTGAACCCTAAGCACTTGTTGTAAACATTGGTTATGTTGTTGTACCAGGGCCAGGATTTTGATGTGTCAAAAAAGTATCCATAAAATGACACTAACAATTTAAAAAAAATTATTTAAATTAACAAAAAAAAAGTTAATGCAAACTCTATTAATGCACAAGAATAAATCAAACGCGCACTTTACAAGTGGAAACTAAAAAGTTAGTAATGCAAAACTCCAATAAAACTTGCATTCTGTTAAAAATTAATCTTGATTTATAATTATTTTCGTGTGGGCATTTTTCCATGACAGCATTTCTCATGTGAGCAATTTTTCGTGTGGGCATTTTTCCGTGTGAGCAATTTTTCGTGTGGGCATTTTTCCATGTGAGAATTTTTCATGTGAGCATTTTTCCGTGTGGGCATTTTTCCATGTGAGCATTTTTCATGTGAGCAATTTTTCGTGTGGGCATTTTCCCGTGTGGGCATTTTTCCCGTGAGTATTTATGACCGTGGTGTTTTTTCTGTGCGGAATTTTCATGGGCGCTTTTTCCCGGTCACCCAACAGAACAGGTTTGTGTGTGTTCCAAACTAGGTCAGAAATAGAAACGTAAGAGTCCGCCAAATATTTGAAACCGTCCTGTTCCCATCTGTCTTGTACACGTGCTATCAGCGGTATCCGGGGAGTAACATAGCAATGGACAGATATATGGTCGCAATAAGTTGGCAGGTGCGGGGGTTATTGCAGCTTGGTGCTTACATTCCACAAAATAGCTATTTCTGTGGATTATTTGTTAAAATAAAACAAACTCAGAAACACTAGTCGCATTCTACATCATCAGAGGCCCGGAAAGTTGAGTGAGAAACATTGGTTGCATTATACATCACCAAAAGCTCGGAGGATTGAGTAAGGAACAATGGATGAATTCTACATCATCAGAGGCTGCATTCTATAAGTTCTAGGCCTGTAATCAGCCTCTTGCTCATTCAGCTACAGTAGCCCCATGGCTTCTTTGGTGCTGACTGACAACTCACAGCTGACCTCTGACAGTCAACATTTAGGTTTATACCTAAATGTTGACTGTCAGAAGTGACAACTGCTAAACACATATTTTTGCAGATCATATGGTTCGGCGTAGGGATACATAATTTGGTCTGGTGACTTTTCAAAGCTTTTAGCTGTCAGTCAGCACCTAAGAAGCCATGGGGCTACTGTATGGGGACGTTATCCAAGTTGTTTCATGGTCGTGTTTGTAAATGATGGTGCGGCGCAGAGTGCCACCTAAATTCATCAATTCAACAGGAGTGTGTTGTGTGTGTGTGAGAGAGAGAGAGAGAGAGTGGGCGGTATAAGAGACTCTACTAGCGTCACGACGTGGATGATATCCCGTACCTGATACTCGTGACCTCACAAGCACTCATTACCTGTGACACATATAGTGCGATCTTGAACACAGGGCTACATTATGCACGACTTAACCTACCTCAACACAAGGAGACGCTTACCATCAGGGTTTAGATATGATCAAACTTTATTCAGATAGGTTGGATTCACTGAGCATAGGTGTTCCTCTCTCCTCTCTCCGGGCGAATAGTGTATATCCCTAAAATAAATTAGACTGATATTATATTAGGTTAAGGGATCAATTCATTTAAAACTAACACTGGATAAGAGTAACTGCCTTTGGGTGACCTGGTGGTCTAGGGGTAAGGTGTCACACTTCTGTGCTGGCGGCGGGGTTCAATCCTCGGGCCCGGCACAGATTTATCTGATTTCCAAACCCTTCCTTCACCTCTGACATAACATCTTGTGAATGTGTGGAATGCCAGGCCTCCACCGTGGTTCGGATTCCACGTTAAACTGTAGGTCCTTCATTTCATCTCACAATCACCTTACCATTACACATTAGCGTAAGAGCGTATAACCCGAACGGGTAGTAAGACGCGGTGCTAATAATAATAGTATCTGCCTTTCACAGATATTAATTATATATTTATTATTTAGCACCGCGTCTTACTACCCGTTCGGGTTATACGCTTTAAGTACTAACTACGCTAATGGATTAGAAATTAGGATGGCTGAATTAGAGGAAGTGAACCCGCATTTGCGTGGAGGGAGAGTGGAAAACCATTTAGGAAAAACCACCCCAAGTTCACCCGACCGAGATTCGTACCTCGATCTCCCCGTCCTCAGCAGTCGAGCTCAAAACGACAAGATATTAATTAAAATATAACGTTATAAATTGACACCTAGGTAAGGGAATCGATCCCAGGCTTTGAATTAACGCATCAATGCTCTTCTACTGAGATATACAGGTTCTTTCAGCTCTGAGGGTCATACATTACTCATATATTAAGGCGTAGTCTGTGATGGACGTGTGAAATTGTCATATTCTTAGAGCCATCAGAAACATTTATGCTGCCGAGTATACAAGTAATAGTTATGGAGTGCTTGCGTTTACACACATTACAATGGAATTAACTTTTGGTATGGATAAATGTTGTTGATAAAATATTCATTTTAATATAATTTGTTGAGAAATGACACAAATTATGGATATGTTATATTTTAGAACAATATTTCGCAAACTTTTGCCAGTCGTGTACCCCTTTCAAGGCCATGGTCTAAGGCCCAGTACCATTCAACCTTTTTTTGTTCGCATACCCCCAGGTGTAATGTCTCTTCAGCTTTGTAACTCTACAGTTGTTGGTGTATAATACAAGTTATCTATTCTATAATCTACATCTAAAAATAAATTACATACAAAATGATGTATTAAATAATAAATTAATCCGTAGCACAACTTTCTTCGGAGGGAAAGTAGAGCCGTCAGTCCCATGTCGATTGTGGCAAATTGGAAGGTATGAGAAAATATCTTTCCGGAAAATAATATATTCAAATATTACGTACTCCCTAAGAGGTCTTCATATATAACAGGTTGAATACCACTACTCTAACCAACGCCCTCCCTATCAGCTCTTCAGAAAATAAAAAGGAACCAAATACCTGCTAACTATATTATTAAAAAGTTTTTCCAAATTTTAGTAAAGTTTTAGCGTTAAGATAAACAAACCCGTGACAGTAGAAAAGAAAGTTTTTTTAAAAAAAGTCCATAGCATCACAACAAAATAAACGTTAATTTGTCTATCAGACTTAGAGTCATACAAAAATATTCCATGATAAAAAAAAGCTTAGTTGTACGCTGTGTACCTCGTGAAATCCCTTCGCGTACACCTAGGGGTATACGTACCACAATTTGGGGAACTATGTTCTAAAGAATAAAATTGTCTCATATAGAATAAAATTATTGTGTAGGGGGCTATTTCTTAGCGATTTTTTCCACATCATCTAAGCACAAATTATTTGATTTCTTTTTAATAAATTCATTTTAGCTTGAGAATATTCTATTCTGAAAATTTAAAAATGACACCTGGACAAGGGAATCGAACTCGGGACCTCCGATTACCATGTCCAGGTGTCTTTTTCAATTTTCAGAATATGATATCTAGATGGAATAGTCCTCACTAAAAAGTATAAATGATAGCTTTGGCTATTTGAGTCTTGAGAATATTTAATAAAATTCTGACGAAACGTCGCCAGGATTAATTTTAATGTGGGAGAAATCCGCTCAAAAAAATACACATGTCCATACGCATTCTTACAAAAACCCACACGGTTAAATAAGAGTGCATAAATTTAAATTTTCACACGGACTTGAGTCACATTCTCATGGCAATACTAACTATACCTTGAACATATGAAGGGACTATTTAACATAATGATTACATAATCAAATATATTTAAAAAAACTGTTTAGTGGGTGAAAATAAAATATGATTACGTATTAAAAATGGCCTATTTATGTTAATTTTAAAATAAATCGTGAGTTCATCGAAAATTGAATTTTTCTGGAAATTTTTCAAAGAGGTTGCATATCATATTTATGTGTTAGTGAATCTATAATAAGGCCTACGAACATAAATAAATTCTGCTGAAGGGTTAAAAACATCTTTCGCAAGTTTTCAACTTGATTCAGAGACGAACAATTTGGTTTCAAGTGAATGTGTAGGGTGTACAACGGGATGTTTTTAGTATACTAGTAAACGTGCAAATATAACAAACACTAATTCCTTTTTTTAAACATTTTATAACTTTGATAAAGAGACTATATAGCTGTTGCATTGAAATATGGGATGAGTTAGACAAAGCGGCCAATGAAGATTATAATTTTTAAGAGAAATTAAGTTGTATTAATATAAAAATGTAAACAAAATTAGACAAAAATATCATAATAATAAATAAACAATAATAAGCCTTTAAAGTTATCAAATTAGTTCCATGACTCAACCTGCAAGGGAATGATCAATACTACTGTTTTTTCTCAAACTCAGATAAAACAATCTTAACTACTGTACAAGTTGAAGTCCCAATAAAAATAATATTAAAAAAGTACGATAAGCGATCCCACAGTAAATATTGTGCTATCGCATGAGAATTGAAAAGAACACACACAAAAAGAGGTTAAAAATAAATATAAAAAAAGCATTGCCACGTGCAAATAACATAAGCAAATAAATAACAAACTTAAAAAAAAAGGCTTAAGCATTTTTAAAACCTGTTCGTTTAGGCCTACTGCCGAGCCGAGGAGTCTGATCGATTCAAGGTCATCATACATGAAGGGGATTCAAGATGGCCGCCGCGCGCGCACACACACATACACATGCCGGACGAAAACAACAACATTACACTGTGGTGGCGTGACTCTGCAGCTCGTATCAGATAAGTTGAGAGAATATAAGTCTAAGCTTGGAGCTAGCTGGGTAATCGTGTCGTGGAGAGCAATAGGCTATATTGGATCAAAGGCAAGCCCATACAATGATGCAGTATAAGTCCACCGTTTTGTTGAAAAAAGTCTCACTCTTTAACCGGACACATGGTGTAGCAGTCAATGCACCTGGCTACGAGCCTAGGAGACCCGGTTTCGATTCCCTGTTGGTACCTTGGGTGTTTTCCCGAAAGGGGAATCACCCTAACGGTCACCAGGGTTTGGTTATTGGGTTCAAGCTAGGTTAAGAAATGTTTCGACTGTTTCCACACCCTCATATTTACTATCACCATAATCTCATCTCATCGGGACAGATGAAAGAGCCTCCACGGAAAGGAGTACGATTAGTACATTCGGACGTCCCCTGGACAAAGTACATTAATACTAGCTAATCTTTCCACTACTGGGCTATAAAAGATGTAGCCCAAACGCGCAATATTATTATTATTAGCTTGAGCATAATCAAATCAAACTAAACATAAAAAGAGAGAAAAGTAACGCTAACAAACTAGCTCCCTGGCCTTAAGGAACTCTAAAGTTCAAAGCCACCAGAGTATAAGCTTAAGCTTACAATTTATTCAACCCTATCCCCAAACACTTCCATCCAACCCTTAAATAAAACCGACACCCTCTCTACCTCTTTCAATGTTATTTTAACATTTCCTCCCATCGACGTCTTGGCCTACCAAGGAGTCTTGTATCTTCAGGTTTCCCAACTAAATCTTTGTGTACACACCTGCAATCAGCCATACGCGCCTTGATTATCCTGAATATGTTTGGGGATACGTATGCTACATTCCAAACCAGATTTCAGGACAAACTAGATCGGGCTAGGCCAAACTGATACATCTTTCCATTTGTAGGATAAACCGATATATCCTGATGTTTTAGGTTAAAACTAGTTTTCATTCTTTTTAACTCATACGATGAATCGACCTTGAACATATTTCACCAGTCATAGTTCACGCACATTGCTTCGCTTAAGGTAAAAGCGGTTCAGTAGACCCTAACAGTGAGTTACTGCTGTGCAGAGATGCAAGATGGGAAATGTTCCTTACATTGACACATGGATATTGGGGCGTGGTTCATACATATAGTGGCGCACTCAGAGGTAAACGGAGCATTTGGCACCCTCAATACGGTAAATAATTTTAATTGAAATGTAAATCACATGGAGTAGAGCTAGAACTAAAATACTTACCACTGAAGATAAATGTGATGTGATGAATGTTGAGTCTACATTTTAAGAGCGGGCTCATGACTTAATCCTAAGATTAAAAGGTTTGCCGTTTTAGATACAAAATTACCAATTGGGGCGGGGGGGGGGGGATCTTAACTAAAATAATAGCTTCGATAAATTGTATGTAAGGCCAATTATATTATTTAAATCGATGTCCTTAATTACTATAAAACAATCCCAAGTAGCTTCTAAATGCATTTTATATTCATACATTTTCTTGGTCTCTAGTGGTTAGGGGGAAGTGCCCCCCTCCAAAAAAAAACCTCTCTCTCCCTCGATATTTATTCTGGATATAGTATTGGGTGAACGTTTCTCAGCCAAAGTAAGATTCCAGGTGCACCACTGTATACATACATGGTCTCAACATCTCTCGTACACACCACAATGTGTAGTTGATTAGGTCATGAAAAAATAAATTATGGCCATGAACCTTTTAATATTCATGAAACACCACCGACTCAGGATGTTATTTCCCAACAGAAATGCCAAAATAAAATGTTCATAACTTGATGACATTTTAGTCTTGTGGTTGTTATTTCAGTAATATTGTCCAAATAATCTGTGAATAAGTTGAATAACTGGAACATGTTATTAAAAAAAAAAACCATGTCCAAATTCATACTTTCCCATTTCTAAGGATCCTTAGTGAACAGCTTAGTGGTCAGCACACCCGAATTCGACTAGGAAGGCTGAGGTTCGGTTTCAACCGGTTACATTTCAGGTGGTTTTTTCCTCAAGTGTGGATTTTTATCTTCAAGCCTCGTGAATAATGCATAAGTTCACTGATATTAATATTTACTTTTAAATTAGGAGTGTACTTTAATGATTAACAAATATTCAATTGAATGAGGTCCATGCTTTTGAAATCTTTTTCATACAAATAATAAATACAATGCGTTTTAAAAATTCTCAGCTCTCTTAAGACAAGTAATGGCCTTGTTACAGAAAAAAAATAATCTAGATGACCACATAATGTATTTTTAATAAGCACGCCCAAAGCGAAGGTTATTAACTAAGAACTCGCTTCGGTGGTCGTATAGTCTAAGCTCTAAGGCGTCACTCACTCTCGCAGTATATGGAAGCCGACAACAGGGAGATCGGGGTTCGAATACCGGTTGAGTGAACTGAGGGTGATTTTTTTTCTCGAAAATGCGGGTACGCTTCATTTAAATTCAACTTCCCTTACACCTAACACACTCTCATAATTAGTACATATATATGCGTTTAGCCCGCACGGGTAGTAAGAATCAGTGGCAAAAAAACCTGTAGTAAGTAAGAGATACAATTTGATAAGTTAATTTGAGAGAAAAATGCACCAACATTAACGTAAAGAGGAGATAGAAAAACCACAGTGATAAATTACGAGTGAAAATACCAACCCCTCAGTATAGCACCCAAGGTTTGAAACTCGAACTCCCCATCAACGGCAAACTAGACAATACTAAGCTGACGCCATTGTCCACGTGTCCACCGGTGCTCAGTATCGCAGGCTATTATTTATTTAGTTTTTAAATTGAGGCATTAACGTGCGTTGTCTAAACATTTAACTTCTACCATATGAACACGTGATTTATAAACTAACATTATGGCAGCGGGTCGTGCTTAACCACTTTGAAGTTTTTTTTATATTTTATTTTTATTGATAGAAAACCTTTGTTCTCAAGAGGGGAGAGGAGGAAGGGAGGAATTCGTCAATAATTCTAAAACCAAACGTTGATGATGACTTTTTACAATCAAGTTATTGGTCGTAATTCTATAAACATGTCGGACATATTTATTGAAGTCTTGACAATCAAGTCTTAGAACGTCAATAAATATGTTAAAATTGCTTTAAACAGCCATTAAATTATTATTTTAAGATGCCCTACAATGCATGTTTTAGTATCATGCACTCATTTCAGAGGGCGTGGCAACAACCCGCTTCGGTGACCGCATGGTCTAAGGCGCTACTCTTGCAGTAGACTAAACTACCGATGGAAAGGAGATTGTGGTTCGAATATCGGTTGGGCGTACTGAGGGTGGGTTTTCCAAAATGGTTTTCCACTTTCTCTCGATGAAAATTCTGGTACACTTCTTCTACATATAACCTTCCTCATCCCCTTAAACCATTAGCACAAAATGTAATTTTATAGATAGCGTCCACTCGTCATAGGAGTGGGGGTAACTGAGCTAGCAGAAGACGTAAACACGGTTAAAAGAACAAACATAATTAAAAACAAATGGTTACTTGTGAAAGTTTTGATTGCCAAAAGCGACAACAAATCTACATATTATGATGTATGGTCTTGCAGATCACACATAGTTTAACGAATGGATACATGAGAGGAGATCTTATAGTTTTGGATAACTGTAACTTAACTACACTCTTACCGTAGATGAGGTATATTTATATTTTATGTATTTATTCGAGGTATTTAACGTACACTTTCTGAACTGACTGGTTACACCAGCACAAGATAATTTCTATGAGCGAAAGCGAAAAGGCCTACCAATTTTGCCAGGAAGTTATTCTCCCATACCTTCCAGGGTTCTTTTACTTGCCACAATCGACATGGGATCGACGGATTTACATCCCCTCCGAAGGAAGTTGTGCTACGGACTTTAATCGCTAAAGAAAAATCCGTCGATCCCGTACCAGGTTTGAACTCATGAACATCGGATCCTGGGGCGAGCGCTTTACCCCAAGACTACCGAGGTCGATTCTAAAATATATACCAAAAGTAACAGCTGCAGATGACATGACCCTGACGTATGGATACGTGAAAGTAGATCTAGTTACTTCATTAGCTGTCAGATAAGGTTCTTCCTATGATAATTGGATTGAACACACCCCTTAGAGACCAGTAGGATAATTATACGAAACCGTATACAAATGGTGAATTTTTACGTCGACACAATATGGAATCGACCCAGACAAGGTACCCAAAGACTATTGGATGGACTTCTCTGACCACTTAGCCACCAGCACGGTCACAATAAATTATCACTCTCATCAGACGTAAGTGTGTATGCCCAACTCGAGTAGTAAAGCTAAGCCAGGAAATAAAATGTAAAAATAATCACAGGGTCACGCCAAGTAATAGCCCAGGTTTGGTTCGTTAGACAAAGAGAGAGATAGTCCCATCGTAAACTTGGACTCTTGGCTCCAATATCATCTGCATACAAGCCGCGTCACGCCCACATAAGAATTCTGAATAGCACGTGTACACACAAACAAAATAAATCAATCGCAGCGAGAAAAACAACAACACTCGAAATGGATTATTGATAAAATTAATACCCTGAAGAATTTTAATAAAATAATTTCTGATCAGGTCGATTGAGGTTTGGTTTTATTTATAGGGTTTGACAATTTGACTTATCGGTTGTGTATCTACCTGTAGAAGAAGAAAAGGTGAAAAACCGATCGTTCCTTCTTATTAAGGAGGTACTGGCCCTTCAATGGAGGCAGTGAGCGACACCGTTCTTAAAATCATTCAGGGAGGGGGATCCAATAATCAACTGTACAAAGTGGCTTGCTTTTATCATAAATTGCAAGGTCCATACATCCTTTAAGCCTCGTACTATAAGTGCAGCAATGAACTTTCGAGTTCCTAACGCCAGTAGGTAGGTAATACAACTTGTGTCTCTTCCGCGTTTGTATTTGTAACTAAACATCGCTGAAAACTAGACATGTTCTGCTGCCAAATTACGCACAGGTTTTCATGATGGTTACTTGTTTCACCAATAGTCGCTATGATAGCATAAGACGCCTCCGGAGAGTAGAATAAAATGTGTTTACCTAGCTTGTTGTTGGTAACAAGTTACTGCAGCAACTTTTCATAAGCGTTATTAACTATATACATACTTTAAACGTACTCACACATCAAGTCGTGTCATTTTTAATATTATTATTATTATTATTATTAGCACCGCGTCTTACTACCCGTTCGGGTTATACGCACTTACGCTAATGTGTAATGGTAGGGTGATTGTGAGATGAAATGAAGGACCTACAGTTTAACGTGGAATCCGAACCACGGTGGAGGCCTGGCATTCCCCACATTCACAAGATGTCTTGTCAGAGGTGAAGGAAGGTTTGGTAATCAGATAAATCTTTGCCGGGACCGAGGATTGAACCCGGCCGACAGCATAGAAATCTGACACCTTACCCCTAGACCACCAGGTCACCCATTTTAATAGATATTATCATTTAATTTAATTTAATTTATTTGAGGTATATTATCCGCCTCGGTGGCGTAGTTGGCTAACGTGCTTGTCGTGTTGAGGTCGACTGCTGAGGACGGGGAGATCGAGGTTCGAAACTCGGTCGGGTGAACTGGGGGGGGGGGGGGTTTCCTAAATGGTTTTCCACTCTCCCTCCACGCAAATGCGGGTTCACTTCCTCTAATTAAACCTTCCCAATTCCTAATCCATTAGCGTAATTAGTACTTAAAGCGTATAACCCGAACAGGTAGTAAGACGCGGTCCTAAATATTATATTATTATTTGAGGTATTAAAATTACACTGACTGAATCGACTGATTATATCAGCACCTTACTTATTATCTAACTTAAATCTAGAACAGACACAACATCCAGCCCCCGGCCATTAATTCACCACTGTGAAAGGGGAAACCTAACATTTCATCAATAATAAATTTTTCGGCCATGCCGGGAACCGAACCAGGCACAATTCCTTAACTCAGTAGACAGAGACGCTACCGCCTTAGCTAAGGTTTTGGAAGTTATTATCGATACCTATAAAATAATAGGCCTACTAATTAAATAGTTAAATGTTATCAATTTTGGCTACATAAAAAGATGTTTGTATTTTTGAAAAGGCAACTTTTATTAAAATTAGACTGTAACAAGCGTATTTCAGTTTCCTATAAACACAAATATATCGTTTAGTGGAAGTAAACGCGAGCTAAGACCAATATGTTTGTGCCTTTTACAACAAATATTTCTTTTTGACAAAATAAATGAAATATTTTTTAAGAATATGCATTCAGTTTTTAAATTTCTACACATTGTACTCTAAAAAGTTTTTTCCAAGCACCCCATCTTAGTACCATTTCGGGTTATCCGCATATGTGCTATGAATAAAAAAAAGGTTTAATTTGGTGAAAGTGTGCTCAAATTTGCGTGGAGAGAGAGAGAGTGGAAAATCATTAATAGAAACCACCTTCAGTAAACAGACCGGGATTCAAAACCCAAACATTGGCTGTTCAGTATATTACGAGAGTGACGACTAGCGTCAATTCGACCATTGAACAGTTTTTGAATAGTTGTTATGGGCATCCTTGAATCTGATGAAAACTTTTTTCTTTCTTAATTTAAAACGTTTCTTAGCAAACTCCATTACAAGCATGACAGTTATTCAAAAAACTGTTGAATCAAATTCATTTTCAAATACCTGCATTAAAAAGTATATATATATATGATTATAGCTTAAAAACTATTGTTTTATAAAATTATATTTCAAATAAAAGATTTGTATCTTTAATAATAGTACTTTACTATGGTAAATTATTTTGTCTATCATATAATTGCGTAGAAAACATATAAGAAATTTCCCTCATGAAAAGTACCCTCAAAGTAATTTTTATAAGTACAAGAGAAATTCCATCTTGTTTATAATGACAAACAGTGTCTAGATGTAAAATTTAATCAAAATCGTTAGAGCAAATTTTTGAGAAAATCAATTTTTATTTTTGTCCTCCAGTAAACGACCCTTAAATTTAGGGTTAAATATATGATTCCGAAAACCTTCGGGGTCCTTGTGAAAACCTCAAATACCAAGTTTTAGCCCAATCAGTAAAATAATTTCAGCTCTAGCCCAAGGTACAGACAGACAGACAGACGGCATTGCGAAAACAACTTTCTTGTTTGTTTCAGGGGCCATGAAACGTCGACATTCATCAAAATCTCGAATTCGATTTTTTTTTTTTACGATCACAATACTTTCTTAACGAGGTGTCGAGAGAAAGTAAAAAACTTAAATAAATAAATTACTAGCGTCTCCTTTCAACGCCGGTTAATCAATACGTGTTAGTTGTCACGAGTGACTCGCGACATTCTACACTATTCAATTCACGTTGATAAGAAATAATCCCCTCCGCGACTACAAGACACGGTCTGCTTGTGACTTTCAAACGCTCTTCGTACGACCTTGAAACACTCCCAGCCGGTAAACATGACAAAAAAAAAGTCTCGCCTCCCCTTTGGCTTCTTTACTAACTCTCGCAACCAATCTGGACTTTGAAATAAGCTAGGGTTGCCACCTTTCTCTAAATAAAATAAAGGAATGTTTGAGTGAAAGGTTTCCTACCAGGGATTTATTTAAAAAGTTATCATCGTTCAAGCTAATTTTGAAATATAAATTTTTGTTAGTAAACTATTTGTAGAACCTACAGTCCGAATTTCACAACGACCGCTGGAAGAGCTACTAGATCTACTTTCACATATTCATACATTGTCATGTGTACTAAAACTATCCCTTTTGATAGATATTAACAATATGCCTACCTACAAAATAACAGTAATAAAATAGTAAGAATGTTATCATAAAAATAAAAATGAAATTATACTTTATGGAATGTGAGGAATGCAAGGCCTCCACCGTGGTTCGGATTCCACGTTAAACTGGAGGTCCTCCATTTCATATCACAATCACTCTACCATTACACATTAGCGTAAGTGCGTACAAACCAAACGGGTAGTAAGACGCGGTGATAATAATAATAATAAAATAATAAATAATAATAATAATAAGTAATAATAAAGAAAATCACTTTTTTGGTTTCATGGGGTCAACATCTAACAAAAAAAAAATTAAATTAAATTTTTTTTACGATCAAAATACTGCCTTTCTTCTTGGTGTTACGAGAAGATAAATTGTCAAATTTGTCAAAATAATAATTATATATATATACATACACACACATATACACATTTTATGCATATAATAAACTTATAGGCTTTTTATGGTTCATTTATTTATTTATGTGTGGTAATTTATTTCAATTTGACATAGGCCCACTTTGCGCGAATTAGATAAATTCATTTACCCCCTCTCAACCTTAAAATACCTCCTTTGAACGGTTCAAGTGTAACTGATCAGTCCAACAGGTTCAAGGTTGAATGTAATGTTTTAAGAGAAAGTGAAAAAAAAAGATCAAAAAAGCTTATTCAACTTGGTTTATTACGTATGATCACTATAAGACAAACATATTTGTATAAGAAATGATTAATCATGCTCTAATTAGGTCAAGAGCAGTTATTTTAGATGTTGAGATTAATTTAAAATGTTGCTTAAATTTAGGAGACATAAATTGTCTTAAGGACATCAATTATGAACGTTGGAAGTTTCGCTAAGTTAGTTTGAACATATTAGTCATATAAGGGTACCGATTAAATTAAACCAATTACCGAATATGAAATGTAATTGCGCGTGCTTTAATTATTTGCACCAATTAATTCCAATTGCCTATCAATCACGATTAACCATTAATAATTAGTACAAAGTAGAATTGATGATTAAGATTATGATAACAATTAATGCACTCTCCATTTACACTAAAAGGTAGAAAGATTACCTTTGACGGGTTACACTATGGTGCAGCTTATTATTTAAAACCATACTGTAATCGGTCAAGGTAAGACGGATACCACTCGAGGTAAATTGAGTGCACTTAATTAAAGCATTTAATTTTAAAATATTATGAATACAGATGTATTCATAAAACATGTTTGCTGCCACTCCGTTTGATAGAATCCCCTAAACATTTTTTTCTTCTAGTTTGAGTGAGGGAGACTGTTTTTTTTGTGAATTTTTTGCTTTAAAATTACATTCTTTTTTTTGGTATAAAAGTCAAGTAAACATTGGATAGATTAAAATTACTTACTTTGGATGCGTAATAAGTTCAATAAGGCAAATTGTCGGAATATTATTAAGTCATCAAGTCATGTGATCTACAGCTGTTACTTCTGATATTATCGATATAGCCTACCACCCACGTCAGTTTCCGCGTGGTCTAACGCGCTACTCTCGCAGTAGACTAGACCGCCAACTAAGGGGAGATCAAGCTTCGAATCTCAGTCGGGTGCAATGGAGGTTTTTTTTTCCAAAATGGTTTTCAAAGTGATAACCCTCTACGTAAACGTGAGTACACTTCCTATAAACATAGCCTTCCTAATACCTAACATCGTTAGTGTAGTTTAGTACACTGTTGCACTAGACTGCCGAGGACGGGGAGCTCGAGGTTCGAATTTAAGTCGGGTGAGTTGGGGGTGGTTTTTCCTAAATGATTTTCCACTCTCCCTCCACGCAAATTCAGGTTCGCTTCCTCTAAATTCAACCTTCCCAATTCCTAAACCATTAGCGTAATTAGTACGTAAGCGTATAAACCGAAAGGGTAGTTATCAACTATCAGTGTTGTCGGCAAAATTTGTATTGAAAAAAAAGTTTTTTCTGACTATATCCTACTGTAGTCAAGCTTGCCGATGACGGAAGAGGTCGGGGTTCTAATCCCGGCTGGGTGTAAATACACGTAAAAGCCGAATGGCTAGTGAGACGCCACAAAAAAAATATTCTGTTACTCGACCTTAAAATCGGTAATTAAGATGCATTACCGATTCACTAAAAGCTACCCAAACACGAGTAATCAATATTCGCATCAGTTCACCTCTGGTATTTTTTCATTTTTTTTTACAAAGATGGTACTTTTCTTCATTTTAGCGGCCATTGATATCTGTGCCGCTGAGCGTAGGTTAGAGCCCGACCAACCAACCTTCGCGTCCACTTGCAGCCAATTTATGTGAATGAAGAGGAACTTCTGGGTCCCCCACGAACGAGAGCTCTTAAAAAAAACCGCTTGCGACTAGTTCAACGATGGAGGCTGCTACTGGTGAGTGGGTTAACGACACAAATTAACGGCTTCTATGAACCCTACACCGGTGGGCAAGCGGACTAGATGGCAAGCTCGTCTAGTCTTCATATACACACACACACAAGGTTGATATAGATGTTAGTACGGATCCGTCAGTAAGTAGGTGGACAATTCAATACATTTAAATTAGGTAGTTGAAAAACGACACCTGGACACGTGACTCGAACCCGGAGCTGTTGACCAATACTATACCACTGAGATATCCAGGATTCGTTCAACGCTCGGGGTCGAGTCTAATATGGACGTGTGGAATCTGAAATGTTCTGGAATTACGGGGTCCCTACGTTGTGCGCCAATTATGTTGTTCTGATATTTTACTGCCGCGATGGACGCCAATTGAAGAATTATAATTAATAAACACTTATTATTTTGACATGTTTTTTATTTCTGAATCTGTTTATTTAATGAGAAAATAGATCCTGTCGTTGAAATATATACGCCGCCTATTGTATGAGCGCGGACAGGTGTTGCTGGACGCCAAGTGCCCAAGTGAATTCTGTCAGTTCTGGACACCAACTGCCCTTACATTGCACCATTCCTCATATATATATCCATTGCTAATGGAAGCTTCGAGAAGGTTTAGTTTAGAAAAACAAAATAAAAGACAAAAACATCTCTGTTTTACTGGGAGGTTCTAGAGCCGGAAAATGACTCTAGTTACATTTTAAAATCTCTCTTCGAACCTTCGAGAAGAGGAAGTTATTATTTGAAATATATATATTGTCAACCTGACTTGACTAATGTCACGTGCGTGACGTCACTGATCAGTGGATTTTGCCTTCTTAGAAGAAGAAGTGCTTTAAGCGCCATGTAATAGATTATAATTTAAATGAAATAAGATACGTTTATAAAATTAGGACGATATTATTGTCAATGCTTTCACATACTTTTCAGGGGCAAATCAATTACATTACAAATCATCAGCTTTTTGACTCTTAGTTTAAGGTGAGAAAGAAGGGGACGGGATAAAATGTCAGTGTTTTTGCAGTTTTTATGGCAAAACTTTTTTTTTTGTATAAAATAAATCAAATATCATTTCAGTACAAACATAGAGTATCATTTTCTTCACATGGTGATATTAATAGTTGTTGAATATTTCTCATGAGCATAACGACATTATTTAACAAACATTTAAATAAAGCGAAAAAGTTATTAAATTCCGGAACACCCTTGACAGATATTCAAGAAATTTTGAGGTCATCGTGTGAAGAAAATTATATTCTATGTTTGTACTGGAGTATTATTTGATTTATTTTGGCAAAAAAAAAAAGTTTTGCCATAAAAACTGCAAAAGCACTGTATTTTTCCTCACTTCCCCTTCCGTCCCACCTTAAGACACAAAAACCAACCTTGAGTCAACAGCGTCTGTGGGAAGCTAAAGTAGCCGATGATTCCACACGTCCATTTTAGACTCGTGCCTTAATTAACTATGAGTGAATAGTGAGTGACCCTCCGCACGAGACGAATCATGGGTCGCTCAGTGGTAGAGCATTGCGTGCCAAGCCGAATGTCGTGGGTTCTATTCCCGTGTACAGGTGTGATTTTTTTTTTTAAACCTAATTGAAATTTATCATCAAGTCTGGTTTGTCGGTGACAAGGGAAAGTTTAGGTTTCGAATCTCTTCTCTTTATAATCACCGCGTCTTACATTCAAGATATAAGATCGAGTTTTTTTTAGATTTTACACCCCCTATATAGACACAATTCAAGGGTGTACTAAGGCGTGAATAAAATTTACGCATGCAATTTATGATATTTACTCTAATGTAGTCGGTGACCTGGTGGTCCAGGGGTAAGGTGTCGGACTTCCGTGCTGGGGGTCCGGGGTTCAATCCCCGGTCCCGGCACGGATTTATCTGATTACCAAACCCTTCCTTCACCTCTGACAAGACATCTTGTGAATGTGGGGAATGCCAGGCCTCCACCGTGGTTCGGATTCCACGTTAAACTGTAGGTCCTCCATCTCATCTCACAATCACCCTACCATTACACATTAGCGTAAGTGCGTATAACCCGAACGGGTAGTAAGACGCGGTGCTAATAATAATAATCTAATGTAGTAGGGGTAAGGAAGGAAGCATTTTATTGGTAATCTACCAGCATTTGCGTGGAGGAAGACCGGTGAAAAAATATTTAGGAAAAAAACGCCCTCAGTATATCCGTCAGGTATTCGAACCCCGATTTCTCCGTCTTCAGCAGTCTATTTCAAGAATGACACTTTGGGTTCAGCTAAACTGACAAGCGCGTGATTAGCAGATAGCTCTCGACAGTTTGTTGAAGGGTAGGCAAAGGTTCGAATCTTGTCTCAGTGAACTAAGGGTGGTTTTTGACAAGTGATTTATTGTTGTAGTTTTCCCATCCTCTTTCCGCGCTAATGGTGATTCTTATTTGTAAAGGCTTACTTTGATTATAATATTGAAGTACCTTAACATATCATTTTTACACACACACACACATATATATACACATATACATACATATATATATATAGCTTATGGTCTACTAATTAAATTAGGCCGTTAGTGGCAAGTGTGCTAAACCTATCAATAGTTATATAAAATTCAAATATCATGTCAAATTGAAAAGTTTTGTCCTATCTTTCAAGCGCGTCGCTCGGGTCGCACGCTCCAGTTTGCGCACCTCTCATTCTATTCTATTTTTTAGTCGCTCGCCCAGTCTGGCCGTACCCTTAAACGAGGGGTCGGCAAACTTTTTTGGGACATGATCGGTTTACAAACTTATCAAAGGTCCCGCGATCACTCGTTATTTCTCCATTCTACCATAACATTACCGATTACGACGGATCAAGGTATTTTTGGTCACACTTAAATATTATTTGAAAGTACTTTAGTTGAGTTTAGAAGATTCAAAGATCGATTTTTTAATGATGATGTAATTTTCTGACGTGATCGACTGAAAAGTGCCGTGAGATCGATAGGTCGATCGCAATCGTAGGGCTGCCAACCCTATTCGACCAATGAAGCGGATATCATCTTTGTAGACTGAGGGTGAAAGATAAACAAATGGAAATGTACCCGCATTATCATGGAAAGCAGATGTAAAATCCACAGTGAAAATCAACCTTTCTATTGCATCCAACCCGCCTCGGTGGCGTAGTCAGCTAACGCGCTAGTTTTGCATTGAGCTAGACTGCCGAGGACGGGGAGATTGAGGTTCGAATCTCGCTTGGGTGAACATGGGGGTGTTTTTTTCCTAAATGGTTTTCCACTTTTCCTCCACGCAAAATGCGGGTTCACTTCCTCTGTATTCAAACTTCCCAATTCATAAGCCATTAGCGTGATTATTACTTTAAGCGTATAACCCGAACGGGTGCATCCGACTGGGAATCGATCACCGACCGTACCCATGAACGCGGTTATCAACGTGCAGTTGGAATCAAAGCCTTAGACCGTTCGACTACCTGGGTAGGTAAAAAAGAGCAAAAATCAGTAAAGTATACAAATAGAAACACCAAACGAAATTGTCCAGATGGTTCAAGCGCAGTGGTTTGCCCACAGAGCGATGCGTGATCATGTGTGGGTAGAACTCATCATTTGCATACCAAAAGGGGGGAGTAAATAAATTTACACTAATGAAACCAGTTTTTTTTTTGTTCGTGAATGTTATAGGTTGAAACAATGGTAGTGGAACCTTGGCCTCCCTCCCAGCTTCCTGTTGTTCTGGCAACAGCCAACCAACCGTCCATTCTTAAAAGACTGCTTCGACTCGGTAAAGCGTGTGAAGCCATGTCGGCCAGACGTGTCGTCCAAATTGAATGTGTAAACAACGATTTATAGCTCCATACTTTGATCTTCACTGGATTGGATACACAATTATTAACTAAGATGCTCTTTTAGATATAGTCCAACAGTGAAGCGCTCGCATCAGTGGTCACGAGGACCAAGACGTTAGTCGGTGATGAGGGTGTCAGAGGTCGAATAATTCCACTTAATAATTAGGGCGGCGTTTTTAAAACTGTGCTTCACGGAGCCCCTTTGTTCCGCTATTTATTTCGGGCTACGTGAGGCAATTTTATAATATTCTTTATTTGTTTTTCACACTATAACATAGCATTAATAATTAGGAACATGTGAGATTATAAGTTTGTTGTATGTTTTTCTACGTTTATAATTAACTATCGTTTTTTTAATGTTGATAATATTAGTGTAAAAATGCTATGAGGGCTCCAGCGTGTATTTTTTCGGTTGCAAGACCACCTTCGCTCTGGTTTAGGAGGAGGATAGAGAGGAGAATGGGGGGGGGGGGGGCTGATGAAGCCGAGACTTGCGAAATTGAAAATAAGCACGTTCATGCACAATTTTGACTGGTGTTGCCAATATTGCAAGAAATAATAATTTTAATTACTTAGGAAAAGCGATTTAAATTATATATATATGTATTTTTAATTATTTTTAACGTTATATCCAAATTATTCCACGACCCCCATGGAAGTGCTTTACGCCCCCTAGGTTTAATACCACTACTTTCGACTTTATTTTGGTGTGAACTATATTTTGAATTAAAGTATCGTAGAATAAATATTGCGTTAGAGATGAACGTCTGCGTAGCCCTTTTTTAGCTCATCGAGACAACCCCTCCTTGAGGTGGGAGTGTAGGGGACGCGAGAAAAGGGCGGTGTTATTGCAGTATTTATATAAAAACAAAAATTGACAAAATAAATAAAATATTATTCTTCAAGTAGAAACATAGAGTTTGGTTTTCTTAACATGGTAATATCTATCTATCTATCTATCTATCTATCTATATATCTATCTATCTTTATCTATCTATCTATCATCTATCTATCTATAATATATATATATATATTTATATATATATATAATATATATATAATAATATGTATATATATTAATATAATATATAGGTGAATCGGGGACTAATCTTGAAATCATGTACGAGTTGCGGCCCGGATTTTTGAGAGACACGAACGAATTGCGGCTCACTCACTTGAGAGAGAGGTATGTGTTGCGTCCACCTAATCAGCGGTGTATTTTCTATGAAGCTGTCTTAAATTTCAGATAGAAACTATCATCGTCTCATATCGACATCCCTTGTAATGTCCAAGCTTCTTCAGTTCCTCTCGTGTAATGGTTTTGGCGAAATTTTGAAAATTTGTTAGGTTAGGTTATGTTAGGTTAGGCCAACAGCCCGGGTCGCAATTAAACTGTGTCTTTAAAGTTAAACAACTCGTACGGCCGCAACTCACCTGCAGCCATATTAACAGTTGTTGATTATCCTGTCAAGGATGTCCCGGAATTTAATGACAACTTTTTCTCTTCATTTGGTGACCTGGTGTAAAGGGGTAAGGTGTCAGACTTCTGTGCTAGGGGTCCGGGGTTCAATCCTCGGTCCCGGCACAGATTTACCTGATTGCCAAACCCTTCCTTCACCTCTGACAAGACGTGTATTAATCACAACTTGTGAATGTGGGGAATGCCAGGCCTCCACCGTGGTTCGGATCCCACGTTAAACTGTAGGTCCTCCATTTCATATCACAATCACCCTACCATTACACATTAGCCTAAGTGCGTTTAACCCAAACGGGTAGTGAGACGCGGTGCTAATAATAATAATAATAATAATAATAATAATAATAATAATAATAATAATAATAATAAATTATTTATTATTACTATTATCTCCATTTAAAAAATTTCTCATCTAATGCCACTATGCTAGTCAACAATTATTTCTGTTGATATCACCATGTAAGGCAAATTATACTCTATGTCACTAATGAAGCAGTATTTTATTCATTTCAACCAAAAAAATGTTTTGCAATAAAAACTGCAAAAAACAGTTACCCTTTCTCACGTCATCTACCCTTCCACCTTAATTTCACGTTTGCATCAGCCAGAGCACAGATGAGATTTACATTACTATTCATTGTATTACTTAAGTAATGACTCGTCAACTGATGGCAAATAAATGGTATAAGCAAGAGAAGAAGAAGGAAAGAAAAATAAAGAGGGGGAGAAGGACATTTTGTCCTTCATTGCAAACTCTAATTTTAAGGTAGTATAATATAGATAGAAGACATTAATTTATTCCTGGTACACAGAAAAATTTACGAAAAATCACCCCTCCCTATTTTCCACTACTTATGCTTATCCACCACGGCGGAAAACGAATTGATGGAATTGAATTGGTATGAATAAATTCTGTAGTACCAATGCTTCAGAAGATCTAACTAAATACACTATAAAGCCATCTACAGCCTTTATTATTTTATTATTAGGTGTTCTGTATTACAACAGGTCAATTTCTTTTGTCATGTCTGTGCATTTAGACCGTCAAATGAGCCCTGCCTCCTCCTCGAGCTCCCAATTAACAATTAGTAAAATTAAAATGTATATATACATATATGTACACACACACACATATATATACACACACATATATATACACACACATATATATAAATACAATTTATTATCTTTCCTTTGTGATTCCTGACCTTTTTTTTATCATTGCATTAATTTATTGACTTTATTTTCTAACTTGGTGACATAAAAACAGCAACGAGTAATCGGTTTAGTGGAAGTGAGTGCGAGTTAAGGTCAGTATGCCCTTAATTTTTACAATTCTATTTTTGACAAAATGAATGAAATATTTATTAGTGAGAAGCGTTTGGTTTTATTTTCTACACATATAATTATTGAAAGTCTTTTTTTTTTCTATCCTATTCTCTTACTAGGTACCTGTTCAGATTATACCCATACGTACTAATTAAGTCAATGTGTTAGAGACGACGTTGGATGTCTCTTGACAAACGCAATTTCGGATTTCACGCTGAGGTAAGTGTCCTGTTGTTTTTATTAATTTTTAGATTTTTCAAGAGAGAGTTGTGTCGATAGCTCTGACAGGTTATCCGGATTTTTTTTCTTCCAAGATTAATATTTTTACTTATATATATGTCATACTTCATGAGCCTAATATATATATTATATATATATATATATATATATATATATATATAGAGAGAGAGAGAGAGAGGAGAGAGAGAGAGAGAGAGAGAGCCCTAGCCACATGAACGAGGTGCTGAGTATCCCTTGTAAAAAAAAAATTAATAATTTCGGGGATAATTACAGCACCTAAAAGCGTTTGTTCATCATAGAAGGTCCAACTTTGCTCGCGGGCCTCGCGAGGTATGGAAGGAAGTTAAAGGGAAAATAAAAGACAAAAGACAAATAAATGCCAGAAATGTATGCAATGCATTCATATCCGAATGATTACTCAACATTTTCCGCGGCGACGAGGGGGATAAAGAGACAAAGATTCTTGTTAATAACTACAGTAAATTATGTCCCTATTAAGACAGAATAAAGATTTGTGCACAATGCTCATCTGTGAAAATGGTCAAAAACGGCCTTTACAACGCAGCTCTTATCCAAATATAATTTTATATTTAAAAAATGATCTGTACTAGGAGATTCTATTACTCTTTATCTCCATTAATGTTTAATCAAAAATGAACCACTTGCGATAGTGTACGCGTAAATCTACGATTTCGAGCCGACTGTATCACTGAGTTGAGTGGCATGAGATGCACGCTCTTTTAAGTAAATCAGTGTGCAAAGTTTCAGCTTTGCAGCTTATCGGGAACCAAGGAAAAATTCTGTACAGACAAAAAACACCACATGGCTTTATATACACAAAAAATCTCCTTTCAACCATCTTAAAAGTTCACAAAATGCTCCCTGGGCGTTTAAAAACAATAAAAGATGACTGTCAAGAGAAAGGGGTGTAAGTTTTAAGTCACACTTTTAATCACAGACATCAGCAGACGTGTTATTAAGGCACGGACTCGCATGAAAGTAGAATAATAATATTAATACGCCCAAGGTTTCATTGACTTGAGGTACCAGCCTCATCTAAACATGGAGTGGGAGAACTAATAAATATGTAATAAACCTGTTGAATAATGGCTTAACTCGTTCAGTGACAAGAATCCAAAAGACGACTTTTGTGGGCGAGGAGAAAAAGAGAGAATTACGAGACACGTGCGACTAAAGAGTTGTTATATTCATGACAAGTTCAATGTCAACATCCGGCAAAATACTAGCTGCTAAAGAAACTGAAATACATTTATAATTATTATTAAACACCAACATTCATAAATAAATGGTACGGGGCTCCGCACGGACTTTCTCGCTCTATTGTTGGAAAATTGAGATATTTACTCCAAACTCGTAATATATGTGAAACGAAATAATATACACTAGCAAACCCAAGAATAAATTGCACTATACTTATGTAATTTATTTTAGTCCCGGTTATAAATTTTATAATTTTGTTTTTAAAGAATTAATGTCCTCATTTGTATGTTTGGACCAATAAAAAATATCAATGTTGGGTCCACAAAGGTCAATTCTTCGTTTTAAAATTTCAACTTCCTGTTAAAATTTTCGATATTTTATTAGGTGTCGCAAATCTTCATGCCATCGCATTGCTATCAAATTCCTCTTATAAATTTTGACCAATAAAAAATGTAAATATTGACTATTGAGTCTAAAATGAATATAGATCATTGTTGTACAAACATTTCTCCTAAGAGGTTTAAGGGGAAAACAACAACTTTTAAAAACTTACTCATATTTAATTACTCTGTGGCATTGGAAAATTATTGCGTTAAAACGTAAGTATTATCTCTTTACAAAGCTCACAAAATTGTATTAATATATTTGCCAATTTATAAAAATATATTTCATATAAAAGTTTTTTATTTTTAATAGTACTACAATTTTTCAATGATAAGTTATTTAGTATCTCAAATAGTTGCGGAGATACGGAAGTTTTTGCTTCTGTAAAGTACCCTAAAATTAATTTTCATGGTAAAATGAAAATAGCCAGTTTATTTATAATATTAATCAAAATCGTTTGAGTTGATTTTGAGAAAATAGTTTTTTCTCTTTTCGCCCTTTCTTAAAATACTCTTAATTTTAAGTTTAAACAGACACACAGGCAGACGTAATTGCAAATACCACTTTTTAAGGTTTGGGGGGTTTTGAGACGTCGACATCCATCAACATTTCAGGTTAGATTTTCTTTTGCGGTCGCAATACTTTTACCTTTTGTGTTCGAAAAGTTAAAATATATATACGTAGATATATATATATATATATATATCTACGTATATATATTTTAACTTTTATATATATATATATATATATCTACGTATATATATTTTAACTTTTCGAACACAAAAGGTAAAAGTATTGCGACCGCAAAAGAAAATCTAACCTGAAATGTTGATGGATGTCGACGTCTCAAAACCCCCCAAACCTTAAAAAGTGGTATTTGCAATTACGTCTGCCTGTGTGTATATATATATATATATATATATATATATATATATATATATATATATATATATATATATATATATCTACGTATAGCTTAAAATTTATTGGTTTTATAAAAATATGCTTCTTATAAAATATTTGTATTATAAAGAGACCTACATATTTGTAACGATAAGTAATTTCATATCTCAAGAAGTTTAGGAGATATTATAAAAAAAAAAAGATAATTTACGCATCAGACCGGAGCCCTTTAATTCATTTTGCCGAAATATTGAGAGAAGCCATTATGTTTGGAATATTTATAAATGTTTAAAAATGAAATTTAATCAAAATCGTTAGAGCCGATTTTGAGGAAATCGACATTTTTCTCTTATTTTCTTTCAGTAAACTACCCTTAATTTTAGGGTTAGATATCCAATTCCAAAAACACCTCGGGGCAACCCTATGAAAACCCTAGATACCAAGTTTTAGCCCTATTGTTAAAATAGTTTAGGCTCTAGTTGGAGGTACAAACAGACAGAAAGTCAAAAACCACTTTTTTGGATTCGGAGTTTCAAGAAAAAAAATCCCGATAACCTGGCATAGCCATGGACACAAATAATGTTACCTCCTGCTTTGAAAAATCTAAAAATATATTTAAAAAAAACAACAGGAAAAGTGTAAAACAGACCTCGCGGGAAACCAGAAATTGCCCCTGCCGTGGATAAATCAACCCTCTAGTTTATTTCAAATTTGTCAACGAGAAAATGTTTAACTTGCCGTAACCAGAGGCTGGCCTCCCCTCGTAAATGTGAATCAGAGGAGGCATGCCACGTGTTGCACAAAGCAATCACCACGTTCTTGATTGGCACACTCGTGTTAATTACTCTTCGTCACAATCGCTCCACACACGACAGACATGATTTGTTCACAATAGTTTTATCTTCAGCCACTCGAAAAGCCGTGCTACCTTATACTAGACGCCGAACCACTCGTATCCCGAATGGTGAAGCCTCTCTTGATTACCCTGACTAATACTAGAATAGAACAATCCCCTTTTTGGGCGGATATTCAAGTGGTCAATCACGTCATATTAATTTTCAATGTTCTCAAGTTCTTCAAGGTGGCATGAGTGATTTTTTAGTAATTTATCTATGAATTATTTTCTTTTGATACTTCATATTAATTAATATTGGTGATCAATCCTCGGTCCCGGCAAAGATTTATTTGATTACCAAACCCTTCCTTCACCTCTGACAAGACATCTTGTGAATGTGGGGAATGCCAGGCCTCCACCGTGGTTCGGATTCCACGTTAAACTGTAGGTCCTCCATTTCATCTCACAATCACCCTACCATTACACATTAGCGTAATTGCGTATAACCCGAACGGGTAGTAAGACGCGGTGCTAATAATAATAATATTGGTGATACTCAAATTGTAAAATGTGTTTAATTTTTACCCATTAAGTTAACAAATTATACTGAAATGCTAAATGTATACTAAAACTTAGAAAATACAGTTCGATTTAGATAATAAAACATTTTTTTTATTATTATGTAGCACCACGTCTTTCTACCCGTTTGGATTATACGCTCTAAGTACTAATTACGCTAATAGATTAGGAATTGGGAAGGTTGAATTAGAGGAAGTGAACCCGCATTTGCGTGGAGGGAGAGTGTAAAACCATTTAGGAAAAACCACCTCAGTTCACCCGATCGAGATTCGAACCTCAATCTCCCCGTCCTCAGCAGTCGAGCTCAACACAACTAGCGCGTTAGCCAACTACGCCACCGAGGCGGGTGATAATAAAACACTTTTTTTGCCATTTATAAAAGCTACTTAAATAATTTTCATAGATTTATACGTCAAGTCATGTGATCTACAACTCTCACTTTTGATAGATATTATCGATACTTGTAAAATAACACGAATAATATAGTAAAATGTTATCATTGCTGACCACAAAAAATATGTTTTTATTTTCTTAAAGTTCTTTTTTTTAACTTAATAACTAAAAACATAAGGATCCGGGAACCAACTTTCTTGGCACAAAGACAGGTTATTATTGTTTTTAAGTGAAGAACCAAATAAAATCATTGTTAATGTTGTTTTATGAATATTAGCGAACAAGAAAACATATTAAATTGTTTTGCTGATAAAATACTTGTTTTATTTTATCATATAAAGATAAAGTATTGTGATTGTGAAAAAATTCAATCTTGAGATTATGACCAATCTTTACGTTTTATGTGAACACGAACCCGAAAAGGGGGATTTTACAATTCTGTGTGTCCCCTTGTCTATCTATCTGTTCGTCTCTAGTAACGGTTCCAAAACGGTTTGATAGATTTTGCTCAAACTTGATATTTAGATTTTGTAAGATTATACCTCAGGAAATTTTTTGATTTTGAACATAGCCCTCAAATCAAGGGTAGCTTACTTACCTAAGAGTGATTTTTTTTTAAATTCAAAATGTTTAGAAGATTTCTCAAACAATTTTGTTTAAATTGTATATCTCAAGATTGGGTGGTATAACATATAACAATGTAAGTTTGTTTTTGGCCTAAAAGTTCATTTATGGGTAGTTTACTGATGAATGATTTTTCAAAAACTTGAAATATTTTAAAATAGCTTTAACAATTTGGTTCCAAATGGGTATCTGGGGAGTATTTGACATGACAAATAACAGTGCATACTTTTTTGGGGGGTGTGGGGGAGGAAAGAGGGCTAAACATTATTTATGAGTAGTCAACTGAAGACTGATTTTTGAAAAACGTGAAAGATTTAAGAAATTGTCATAACAATTTGGTTCCAAATGGGTATCTCGGGAGTGTTTAACATGACAAATAACCCTGTATACTTGGGTTTGGGTAAAAATTCGATAAAGGGTCGTTTAATAATGAATGATTTTTGAAACTTCAATTATTTTTAAAAGTGCTATAAGGATTTGGCTTAAAATTGATATCAGTTTTACATTATCAATAATAATAATAATAATATGCCTTTATTTATATAAAATAAATTAATTTAAGGTTAGTTTACTTAGGATAAATTATAGATTTTTTTTTCGAAATTAACCTTGAAGATTGAATTCAAAATAGGAACGTGGAATAGTTTTTCATGATAAATGAGAATACGTTTTTATTTTTACAACTAACAAATAATGCTAGTGTGGCTTACAAATATTTATTTTTGAAAATTAGAATTTTGGTAAAAATATTTTAACAATTTGGTTTAAAAATTAAATAGATAGAGTGATTGTTGTGATTAACAAGATGGCGTGTTTGTTTCTATGAGGAAAACATATTTAAGGGTAGTATACTAATAACCTATTTTAGAAAATTATCTTCGAAGCTTTAATACACAATATGAGAAACTTTGTGCGATTGTGTCATACCGTTTATTTTGGGTCATGATCTCAACATAGAATAACTTAAAAGTACATTTTCTTTTTTAGATACCGAGGCTGCTTTTGCCATCCAGTTAACCCAATCAGATGAAAGGCTAATACAATCATGGCGTTGTATTTCAGATATGGAGGTCAGATATCAGGGTGGAATAACGTGATGAACTCTTGATACAAGGACCTAAGATGGGTTATAAGGGAAACTAAAAGATATATATAGTCTATAGATAGTGTGCTCATAATTAGTGTTATTTTTAGTAGGTTAGAACTCTTTTTGCATGATAGTATTTGTTTTGTAAGATAGTACTTTAATTTGCAGGATAGCTTACTATTTGTTTGCAGAATAGTACTGTTTTTTGTAGGATAGTACTTTTTTTTGCAGGACAGTATTGTTACTCTGCAGAGTACTTTTTTTTGCAGGACAGTAGACCTACTGTTTTTTTTTTGCAGGAAAGTAAAGTCCTATTATATTTTTATTTTTTTTGCAGGATGGTACTGTTTTTTTGGAGGACAGTATTTTTTTTGCAAGATACTACTGTTTTTGGAGTGATGTCTTGTTTTCCAACCGAATAGGTGGTATTATAACCATTGATATTGTTTTTTTTAACCAACTACTACTAAAAGTACTTTTTTTTAGTTAGAGAAAACAATATTTCGAATTGAACAGCGCTAGTGCAAGGAACCTTACCTCCGAGTTGATATTTTTAGCATCACGTATTAAGCCCTACTACCCTTATGTAATAATTACGCTAATAGTTTTAGGGATAAGGAAGGTTATATTTATAGGAAGTATACCCGTATTTAAGTGGAGGGAGGGTGAAAAACCACTTTGGAAATCCACCCTTAGTACACCCAGACGAGATTGAACCTTAATCTACTCGTCATCGGCAGTCTAATCTACTGTGAGAGTAGCGCCTTAGACCATGTAAACACTGAAGCAGGTAGAGTAAAAGAAAATTTTTATAAAGTTAAAAAACTATTTTGCTCAACACCATAATTTTGCTTTTGTCAAGTTAAGAATAAAGAAAATTAAAAAAAACACGTTTCGATTTAATTTGTCGTGTAATAGATTTGGTGTATTATACCCGAGAGTGGTTTTCTATTCTTTAATTAGGCGTATACTTATGCATTTCCTTTTTATTGTCCTCATCACATCAGATAAGTTTTATTATTATTATTAGCATAACGTCTTGCTACCCACAATTACGCTAATATGTAATGGTAGGGTGATTGTGAGATGAAATGGAGGACCTATAGTTTAACGTGGGATCCGAACCACGGTGGAGGCCTGTCATTCCACACATTCACAAGTTGTGATTAATACACGTCTTGTCAAAGATGAAGGAAGGGTTTGGTGATCAGATAAATCTGTGCCGGGACCGAGGATTGAACCCCGGACCCCAGCACAGAAGTCAGACACCCTACCCCTAGACCACCAGGTCACCTAAGTTTTTATTATTTAGTGTGTTAATTGTTTTATATATATATATATATATATATATATATATATATATATATATATATATATATATATATATATATATATATATATATCACAAGGTGTCTATAACGTTTTGAACTCCTTATATTATTATTATTTATTATTATAGTAAGCCTATCTTTGAGGCTAGGCATAGTGGTGTTAGATATATCAAGGTGCCATGACGTGTTGGATGGATTAACCTCTATTAGACTTGAGCCGTATCCTAAAGACTATAGATGGTAGAGTATAAGATACATAAAGGTGCCATGACGTATTGAAATCGCTATACCAGTTACTAGACATGGTTTCGCTCACATAAATGTCATGGTGCCATGACGTGTTGTATTCCGTATACCAAGATTAGAGCCGTATCCTAGAGGCTAGAGATGGTCGAGGTCAAATATATCAAGGCCTTCTTGATGATATAACGAGTGCTGATGTAGAGAAAGGGAAGAAGGGAGGGACAATAATAAACACAATAAATAAACCCCACCCGGAGCGCAATGCTTGCCAACTGCCAGTCCTCGTCACTAGATATAAAAGCCAAGCTTTTTAACCTTAGATTAAATAAATAGAATAAAACATATAGGGAAATAAAATAGTAGAATATTTTTGGAAGGAGATGCACAGATAAATCTGAGGAGCTCACTTAATTTCGAAAATCAAATACAAAAATGTTGCCAACTTTGTAAATAAATTAGAATAAATAACCAAATTATTTACAGAATATTGAAAGGCCTTTAATGATAATAATAATAATAATAATAATAATAATAACAATAACAATAAGTGAAAAATTCAATTAATGGTTTTTTTAAAAATCTAAGAAATTTGTTTCAAGGACATTAATTTAACTTTCTGTATGAAATAGCGAGTGAGAAAGAGAGATAAGAATAAAACCAATCATGTATAAACACACGCCTTATGTCTTTTATCAGACGAGTGTGATGATGGCCTAGTATTTTTGGAGGTGTTATATTCTGAGCTCAACTCTCACATTATCCGGCTCCCCAAGGCTGGATTCCTAACCGACATGACCGAATCCATATGTCTCTTCCATCAACACGCCGGTTAATAGACAAGGTAACAAGTCAGTGCCAGAAGGTGACAGTAGTGGGTTAACTTTTTTTTTTTACATTGGTACGTTTCAAAATAAGTGGCGGCGGGACAGAAGGGAGACAAGGGGGATTGCCCCCCCCACCCCCTCTGGAATAAATTCTCCCACTCTCCCTCAAGATTATTTCACTTCCCTCTGATATTTTAGAATATGGAGCTAAAGGATGGATGGTTTTGCGTCAAATTCCAAATAGCTTCTAGAGACATCCAAATTTCAAAAATTCGCTATGAAAGGAACACATTAAATAGCTTCTAGAGGCATCCAAATTCAAATAATTTCTAGAGGACCTTATGCTGGCGGCCGGGGTTCAATCCTCGGTCCCGGCAAAGATTTATCTGATAACCAAACCCTTCCTTCACCTCTGACAATACATCTTGTGAATGTGGGGAATGCCAGGCCTCCACCGTGGTTCGGATTCCACGTTAAACTGTAGGTCCTTCATTTCATCTCACAATCACCCTATCATTACACATTAGCGTAAGTGCGTATAACCCGAATGGGTAGTAAGACGCGGTGCTAATAATAATAATCTAGAGGACCACTTAAAACAGCTAACAACAGAACAATTTCAAATAACTTCTAGAGGAGTCTAATTTCTCAAAAATGTCCAGATAAGGGCCACTTTAAAGAGCTTCTAGGGGCATCCCCCCCCCTACTCCGTCCTCCCCCTTCAGAAGGGAAACGAAGAGGCGACTGTCTACACAGAGGGAATGAATGACCTCATCTGACTGTCTTCTTTCATGTGTTCACATGTCAGACCATGTAATCTGCAGCTGTCCATTTTAAGAGCTTTAAGGATTTCCCTCTTTGGACTGAGACTTTGACTCGCTATGAAGTCTCCAACTGGCTTACCGGAGTCAAGGACTCTTGTTGCCGGCTAACCCCCGTGTTCCATTGAGAGTTGTCAATGTCGGGTGCAATAGAGGGGATTGCTTGAAATGGGAAGCCAGCCGGGTGCACTAGAGTGAGGGGATTGCTTGGGAAAAAAAATACTCTAAAAAAACGTAAACCAAGAAATTATGAACTAAAATTCTAAAATGACCAAAAATACTTATAAATTATATATTTCCACAACCAGGAGAACAGGGACACAAGGCATGTACACATGAGAATTGTCTGTGATACCAATTAAAAAGATGGCATGTCATAAATATCCGGATCCTGGTGATAAAGAAGCGAGATAAAGTTTGTGAGATGCAGCGTACAGTAAGTACAGTGATCCGAATATAGATGGCTATGGCCCTCCACCGACTTTCAGTGACTGTAAAACACCAGAAGGTGACCCGTCGGTCCAAGGGTAAGGTGTCGGACTTCTGTGCTGGGGGTCCGAGGTTCAATCCTCGGTCCCCCAGCACAGATTTATCTGATTGCCAGAACCTTCCTTCACCTCTGACAAGACGTGTATTAATCACAACTTGTGAATGTGTGGAATGCCAGGACTCCGCCGTGGTTCTGATCCCACGTTAAACTGTGGGTCCTCCATTTCATCTCCCAATCACCCTACCAATACACATTAGCGTAAGTGCTTATAAACCGAACGGGTAGTAAGACGCGGTGCTAGTAATAATAATAATAATAATAATAATAATAATAATAAAATAATAATAATAATAAAAAAAAGATACCAGAAGGTGAAGGCTTGTAAATGAACGTCCCGACTCATGAGAGCACAATCCGCCACCAAGCCACACGTGGAGATGCCTCACATGGGTAACTTTCACAACATTTTGTAGTGAGGATAACAAAAGTGGAGCTCTATATATATATTTTAGCACCGCATCCTACTACCCGTTCAGGTTATTTACTAACTACGCTAATGGTTTTAGCAATTAGGAAGGCTATATTAAGAAGAAATGTATCCGTATTTGCTTGGAGGAAGAGTGGGAAACAATTTTGAAAACAAAAATTCTATACACCCGACCGTATTCGAGCTTTGATCTCCCTTTCATCGGCGGTCTGGCCCAACGTGAGAGTAGCAACTTAGACCATGCGGCCACTGAAGCGGGTATCGCTCTATTATTCGGATACAAACTAGTTAAGACGTGTTTGATAATAATAATATTCATCGTGTTAATTAGCGTCACACTACAAATTTATATGGTAGCTGTATAAAGACATAGGTTATATCAGTAGACGATTTACAAACTAATTAACTCGGCCATTACTATTAAAAATACACACAGAGCCCTAGTATCTAGATCAATGTTCCTCAAAGTGTGGTCCTCGGACTAATGGTGGTCCACAGCGGCCTACCAGGAGAGGTTACAAGTAGCGATTCCATGAAGTTTAGTTGCTTAGAACAAAGAGAAAATTAATCTCTCAATTTATTTCCTCCGACTCAGTTTTTAATGAATAAAAGAAATATATACTAAAAATTTTAAAATTCAAGCTTCGAGGTACACATGTTTGCATACAGGGGATACTAATATTATTTTAAAATGTCAGCCCTCTGAGGGCATAAAATATCGCGCAATGCCCAATACAGACAAACTCTTCATTTTATTAACATAGAAGATATATCGAAACTGTCCATCAACTGTAACAACTGCAAATCAAATGATTTGAGGTGTACACACATGAAAATTGTTCAACTACAATTTTCTTTAAAGTCATAAAAGTGTCTTCCTATTCTAAATCGGACCCTGCTTATGAAAATAGTTTAGAATCGTTTTACAAACGTAGGGACTCGAAAGGTGATCGATCATCCACCCAAAGTTTTATGTCACAACTGATATCGATGTTATGTAACAAGCAGGCTAGTTTGTAGTGACATAGGTCACGGTTTCTACAGCGTTCAAACGATTATTTTCCTAGACATCACAATTTAATCGTCGGCAGAGTTTAAAATAAATGACACTAGACTATAAATGGAGCGCTCACTACTACATACAAGTTGTATTTTCTTTGCTACAGGTAGAAGCTGTCTCGAGTAACACGAAGTCACGTTTTACGAGGGTCATGCCATGTCTGAGATCCCAGACAACAACTGCACTGGCGCCGCTAAAACGGTTGGTTCGTGTTCCAAACCTTGGCACCCCGAATTTAGGACTTGAGGGTCCATCGAAATTTAACAGTCCATGACACCAGAAAAGCGCCGGTTCACAGGCCTAGCTCAAAATATATTAAAACAATGGTTTATTAAAATAAAAGTTTTGACGGGGATAGTTTGGACTGTCTGTGAGGATAGCTATCTGACTTTTTATTTATTTTAAGAACTTTTCAGCACATACTTATAAGTTAACTTAAATCTAGTACAGATACAAAACACTGAGCCCCTGGCCATTAATTCAACAATGTGAATCAATACATTTTTTGGACATGCCAGGAATCGAACCCTAGTAGACAGGCACTATCAGCTTTAGAGCGTGTTGCTGAGAGCACTATTAGCTTTAGAGCGTGATGCTAAGAGTATTATTAGCTTTAGAGCGTAATACGTATATACATTATCGGATTTAGAGCGTGTTGCTGAGAGCATTAATTGCTTTAGAGCGTGTTGCTGAAAGCATTATTAGTTTTAGAGCGTGATGCTTATAAACATTATCAGCTTATAGCATATTGATGAGAGAATTATTAGCTTTAGAGCGTGTTGCTGAGAGCATTAATTGCTTTAGAGCGTGTTGCTGAGAGCATTAATTGCTTAGAGCGTGTGCTGAAAGCATTATTAGTTTTAGAGCGTGATGCTTATAACATTATCAGCTTATAGCATATTGATGAGAGAATTATTAGCTTTAGAGCGTGTTGCTTAGCGACATTATCGGCTTTAGAGCGTGTTGCTGAAGCATTATTAGCTTTAGAGCGTGATGCTTATAGACATTATCAGCTTTAGACGTGTTGCTGAGAGTATTATTAGCTTTAAAGCGTGTTGCTTAAGACTATCAGCTTTAGAACATGTTGATGAGAGCATTATTAGCCTTGAGCGTGTTACTTATAGGCATTATCGGCTTTAGAGTGTGTTGCTGAGAGCATTATTAGCTTTAAAGCATGTTGCTGAGAGCATTATTAACTTTAGAGCATGTTGCTTAAGACCCTATCAGCTTTAGAACATGTTGATGAGAGAATAATAACAATAACAACAACAACAACAACAATAATAAAATAATAATCTTCTTTAGTGGCGAAGTTAAGGCTACGGCCTTTTCTTACACTTAAACAAAAATTATCAGCTTAAACCATTCTGAAGAGGGTCTCACCAGTTGTAACGGTCTCATGTGTGACTTGCTATTTTTCTATAAATAAATATGATAAAATCCTTATGATTTTCGTTCGGCTGTTCTGTTCCTAAGGCTATTCATTGTGTAAAGTAAAACCAAGATATTTGAAGTCATACTGGTATCTAATAAGATTGGGGCAGATGATGTTTTGACAGTCTGGAGAGGGGGTATGGGAACATATTGAGAAACCCATTGGGGGTCTGTAATCGTAAAAAGGTTAAGAACCCTTGAAATAATACGTTGGTCTTTGTCTAGTTTGGTTTTTCCAGGTGCCCGGGATGTCAGGGTTCGAATCCCGGCGGTGAACACATGAGGGTGGTTATAACTAAATCGTTTCTTCATTCGCCTTCCAAGCCAATTCAGGTGTATCGCCTTGAAATTCTACCTTCCTTTTCCTTACCCTATTTGTAAAAATATAAGAATAGTCCAGAAAGTTGATAATAACCGGTGCAAACACGTACACACATAACTATAATAGTTTGGGTTACATAACAAATATTCACTTCTTTCTTTGTTTTCAAGACCTTTCATTAAATAATTAATTATTAAACACTAGCTAAAGCACCAAGCGTAGCCATGGTGAAATTAATTAATTAATTTTAAAAATCTAATCAACAATTTTAAAATTCCGGCTTTTAGGTGCACATGTTTGTGCACGTGGACTACTCATTTTTAAATTTCAGACCTCTGCATGCTGTAGATATCGCAAAATGCTCATGACAGACAATATTTAATTAATTAAAAATTCAAATAAAATTATTAAATTACGGCCTAGAGGTGCACATGTAAGTGTAAAGGGACTACAATTTTTTTTAAATTTCAGACCTCATCATGTGATAGATATTGCACAGCGCTCATGACAGACACACAAACCAATTATTTATTTTATTAATATAAGACAACTTCAAGTAGTAGGCAAGAATAAAACTTCAAGAGCAATGTTTACTGTGCATATGAAGATTCAAGAAGAAACACGGACTCACCCTCAACCCTCCCCACCTCATATCACGTGTCATCTTATGTACCCGCAATACCAGCCGCGATGAATGTTCACTGCTTACGCCCGGTTCTAATTTCTAAATCCCCTATTTCAGAAAACTCAACTTAGAAATTTCAAATATTTAGGAATTATTGAGGTATTTAGTGTAATCCCACTAAATTCCTTGAATTTATTTTCTATGTTTCCTAAAATAATACCGTAATTTAGGCGTGTTTGTGCAGCAAAAATACAGATATTTCATTTTGTTATATATATTAATGTATTTAAGCTCTATAGGTCTCTTGGTTTTGGATTTATAGCACCTTAACATATACCTCAAGCACACAACTACACATGCTATAATATTTATATGATTTATTATTGGTTCCCATTGTCAGACTCCCCATAGTTTAAGAGTTAGAGCTCTGTACAGGTCAAAAAGAAGTGCGCTAAAGTGACCTTTTTTTTTAACAAAATCAATAACGCGATTTTTAGGAAATTTTAGAGTTTTCGAAAATTGGTCGTCAGTAAACTAACCTTAATATGAGAGCTAGAATCAAAATCACAAATTTGTCCTCGAGAGAAATATCGAGTTTAAACGAAATCCATCAAACCGTTTTGTAACCCCAGTAGTGGGACAGCCAGAATTAAGTAAAGCCGACATTTGTGAGTTCAGGGGCAGAAAAAAAAGGTCAAAAACCATCAATTTAATTATCAAGAAACCAAAATTGTTTTCGATTAAAAATCTACTCTCTCTTTGTATTCATTATTTTCCAAAATTGGAATGTTCTAATACTCTCTCTCTTCCCCATTATGTTATTTGAATGTAAACAAACACCTCCGCCATGCACCCTCCCCTTACCCCATTCCTCCCTGGTGAATGTAAACCGGTCCCTCCCCCCTTCCCCCCGGAGTGGCGTGATCTTACCAGACCAACTCCTAGCCCGTCCCGAATCAAGGACAACCACATCATCAACATCATCAACGAACAATAGCTGATATCCCACTTTGACCATGTTTTCACCAACAGAAGGACCGGGTTTCTCCCTCTCTCTTCCCCCTCCCCTTCTACTCTCTCCCCTCTCTCTCGGACTCATAGGTTCGTAGCCAGGTGCAGTGACCACCACACCACGGGTTCAGATTCAATAATAACATTTATAGTTATAAATCCTGATTATTATATAAATTCCACTTTCAACCACCACCAATGACACTAAATTTTGGCATTCTATAAATATGTCTTTTTTGATTTATTAATTAAAAAATAATAATCTAAAATGTTATCAAAAGCTTTCAACAACACTTTCTTATTGATTACTATATAGTTTATCATTACATGAATAAGTAAGCTGACTAAGAATGTAGATAACATTTGTAATGATTTTATTCCCACCATTGTTGTAACATGAGTTTACAGTTTTTAAATAATAGGCTTCCAATAAAAATCAGGCTGTTTTTCAATACAAAATACAGTGGAACCTGACTAGTTCGAACTTCAGTAATACAAAATCGTCTTTAATTCAAAATTTTTACCCAGTCCCACGAATTTTTTACTAAAACAATGTTAAAAAATCGTGGATAGTCCGAATTTTGGTTTGGTTAATTCGAGCTTTTCTTAAGTTGTAATGTACTGTGCAGTATTGTTTTCCTACTTCTAGTTGCGGCGCCTTGTTCTAATTTTGGAAACAGGGCAGGAAACGTTGGAATGCGGTCAGTACCCTTCTTCACGCCCCTACCCCTCCCACGATCACCCATACGTCTTTGTTTATACGTACAGGTCTGTACTCCGCTAGTCGAGGCCGAACCTCTCGAGCGGTTACGTGAGCTGTTCATAGTGATTCGGTTGTAGCGATATTCTTGTGACGTGCGAGTTTATTTTGTTGTTTAGTTTTGTTTAGTACATACTGTACAGTAGTGTTTGTGTATAGTGATGTCACTGTTCAAGACACAGTCCTATAAATCATTAACTTTGGCCGAAAAAGTAGCAGTTATAGAGGAAGTGGAAAAGGGAATTACTTTTAAGAAACTTATTTAATTCGAATTTTTGAATAGTTCAAAGTTTTTCCTAGTCTCTTCAAGTTCGATTTATCCAGCTTCCACTGTATAATATATTGTAATACATAGGGTATCTAGTCTGTACATAGAGGACCCTTTCACTCACTTCACGACAATCTAAAGAGTTTAAATTTGTTGTGGACGTTATGAAATATGCCATCTTTATGAGAAAAATCTGAAACTTGAAAAATACAAGATGGCGGACGCAACATATCCCGACAACCTGACACCATGGACACCAATCACGTTACTTTTTGTCATGAACAATCTTGAAAATAGACAAAAACAAAAAGGAAACGGACTTCTCCCCAAATTAAAATTGCGCTTGTCTTGAGACAGGCCTAAACCCTAGTCGATAATAGCGATCAAAGGTCACAGTTGCAGATCATATAACTTTGACATATGAATAACTACGCGAAAGAAGATCTATTAACTTTTCCAGCTGTCATATAATTTTCTTCTTATGAAAATTGGATCATTTACACGTCCTTATGGAAGATATTTTTTCAAACGCTTATCTATATGACGAACGAATTCGAATGTTGCTGTCCAATCGTCACAGACCCAGCTCTTTCTCGACCAAACTTGTCTGTTCCTTTTTTAAGGCTACTAATCAAAATGTTGTCTTTGTTGTCCTTATGACCAAATAAATAAATTTTCAAGATAATCTAATTACGTGTGTTTTATGGGGGCCAGGATTCGAATCCCAGTGTTGTTTCCTGATTTGTATCCTACCTTCCCACCACGCAAATATGGCTATGCTTGTAAATTGCAAAATGTTCCTTCCTATCTAAAAAAAATACAGTAATTTTTTAATGGTACATGGAGGCACATATTACGATAAATTTTTTATGAGCTTACATTAAAATAGTTTTAAAATAAAATAGTGTATACATGGTTTGAGTTATTGTATAAAAGTCGTTCAATCATATAATTTGGTAGAGGTTTATTTCTGCCCCCAAATGTGTGTTTAAGACTTTAAAGTTCGACCAATTAAAATTAATCAATGTGGTAAGTTCCTTAATTAAAAATATTTTAAAAGTTACAATCTGATAACAGGATGACTCCATAGTTTGAACTCACTCGCCGAATTACTTGTTTACTCCGCATGTTGTTGGAAACAAATGTTTTAAAGGCTTCTGGAAACTCTGCTATCGGCACCATTGTTCCCTTGTTCATGTCGTCTTCAAACAAATAATGCAAGGATATCTATCAAGAGTGGAGATGGCGCGAGCAGCAAATGAACTTAGACCCTGAGTCCTTTTAAATACATCCGTGCACAGAGGATATGAGAGCAGTGGACTTCTAGGTCCTTCTCACACAACTCTGCCACCTGTGTATGTCCTTTTAGATAAATCCGTTTACAGAAAAAATCAGCCAGGAAAAATATTTGTTACTGATATATTTTGTGGAGAAATAGAAATTTCACTGTACAACCTACAATTTTTCTTGTGAAAAAAATTTCTTCATCGATGATGTCACCTTTTGTACGTTATCAAAACTGTGATCAGTCATGCTAATGTGGATGCATTTACTCTAAGTTACACTTTTCAACTCTACACCTTATATTATGAATGTCCCTTATACACTCCGTTTCCCCTAAAGTTAGTTCACTAATTTAAAACCGCCTTAGATTTAATTATTTATATTAGATGTCCTTTTAATACACACATTTCCTAAAGTTATTTTACTATTTAAAATTCTCCACTATGACGTATCTTATAAGAAAGAACCATGGTATAATCCATAAAGGAAAGACTGCTAGCTTTCAGGATAAGCAAATAGTACGAAAGAAAGAGTTAGATGGTATGTTCATGTAATGATGATAAAAAAGGAAGAAATAATCCCAAAAAGAATAATGGAGATGAAGTATGTGTGGGGAAAAAAAACCGAAGGGGAGGCCAAGAAAGAGATTGGTATGAGAAGATAACATTGAGTATGTGAGAGAAGAAGATTGGAAGAAAATAAAGGAAGAAGGGTTGTAGAAGGAGAGAGGAATATGGCGGTATTCTACTAAATTGCCCCAGCCACAGGCTGGGAACAGTTGATGATGATGGAAATGATAATTATGTTAACTAAAACCACTAAAACAAGGATACATTAAAAACATTAGAAAAAATACTCACTCTATTATTTAAACTTAGGACTACATATTTAAAATTAAGAGTTGGCAACTACCTGTAGCGCTAAAATGTTGACCCGAAGGAGTTTAACTAAAATGTTAATGATTTCACAAATAATAAAAACCACCCAGGCAGACATCTACAATATCCGATCGCATAAAGTCCCTTTCCTTTGTGGAGTAGCGAATAGACCAAATATTTGTAACACCGCGGTGGACGCGCGGCTCAAATGTCAGATTCATTTAGTCTGGTTTGCCGTTGACGAGGCCAGAGTACGAATTATCACCTTTATAGATGGTTTCCCCACTCTCCTTCCAAGAAAATACGGGTGAATTTACTCTAAATTATATCTTCCTTACCCATAGCACACTAGCGTGTTTTTAGCACCACACCTTACTACCCGCTTAGGTCTTACGCATATATACTAGTTACGCTAATGAGCTAGGGATGAAGATGGTTGACGCATTTGCGTGAAGTGAGATTGTAAAACCATTTAACAAAAAAAAAACCTCAGTACACCCGACTGGGATCGAACCCCAATCTCTCCCGTCTTCGGCAGTCTAGTCTATAGCGAGTGTAGAGCCTTAATATAGTACAGCCAGCGAAGTGGGTAAACCTGTTGATGAATATCACTCGGAGATAATATTTTACAAACAACATAACAATGAAACAAGGCAATTGGGACGAGAAACTAGAGCACATTGTTAGATAATAACCACTTAATATGGTTCCTTAGAGAAATATGATGATTAGAGGCTCAGTGGCGCATCCAAATGGTGAGGGAGGGGAGGAGGCAAACGGGGCATTACTCCACTTCTCTTACCTCCACAAGCTCGCAAATAATTGAATCGAATCTTTGATAATTGACTGTGACATAGTCAAAGGTTTGATTCACTTTGTTTATGTATGAGGCTCCTCGGATGGATTGCAAAAAAATTTAAAACGCGCGTTTGGCAAATGATATGCCATGAATAAATTACTTTTACTATTAAAAAAAAATCATAGAAAGAAATATTACAAAACTATTATACAACACAATTCTTCATACTTTTTCACAGTGTATTATCGTCAGGAATCGAATCCGGGACCTTTAGCTCAGTAGAGAGATACACAACCGATTGAGCTAAGGTGTTGGATGCCTAAAAACAATTATATAACCCAATTTTTTACTTTCTTTTGACACCTCGGAAAGAAAGTATTGTGATCGTCAAAAAATCCAATTCGAAATTTTGATAAGTATCGACGAAGTTTCATGACCCCCTGAAAAAAAAAAAAAAGAAAAAAAGAGATATTGTACCGGTTGGTCTAAAACTTGGTTTCTGGGGTTTTCATAAGGTCCACCGAGAGGTTTTAAGAATTATATTTCTAACCCTAAATTTAAGGGTAATTTATCGAAGGGCAAAAAGAGAAAAAAATCTATTTTCTCAAAGTTTGATTTAACGATTTGGATTAAATTTTATATCGAGACACGGTTTATCATTATGAACAAGAAGGCAACTCTCATTTTCCATGAAAATGACTTTGAGGGTACTTTACATATGGGAAGTTTTCCAATTTCATCATTTTCCCACAACTATTTGAGATACGAAATAACTTACCATAGTAAAGTTGTAGTACTATTAAAGAAATATACTTTTATAGAACTATTAGTATATATATATATATACACACACTTTTCAATAATTCAGGACTTTGAAAATAAGTTTGATCCTTTTGCTTTTGGTAGACAAAGATGTTTCTCTTTTCTCAATTTTTCATAACAGTGTTCCTAGTTCCTAATGCCATAGAGTAAGTAAGTAACAGTGTATATTATTTCATTTATGATCTTTGGTGTAGTGTTTCTACATATGTATAGGCCTATTATTTCATTTCACAAATCTTACGAGTTTTTAGTAAATGTCTATTTTAAGATAAAAGCAGGATACTGTCTGTGCGGATTAGGGAAAAATTGCACCTTCCCAGACAAAAAAATAAGGGAAAACTGCGCCCTCCTATGAATTTCTACACCAATAGTTGAGAAAAGTGAGCCCCACACAGTGTTGACCATTAGCAACAGTCACAGTCACACTCCGCACGCAAAGGCACAAGGGGGTCGTTGTGTCCCGGAATCAAGGCAGAACATTTTTTTTGCTGAAGAATACCTGAAAATAGACAATGGAAAAAGTTATTTTGGTAAATGAAGGAGATGAATTGAGGATATAGGTTTTTTTTCCCCTAGCTCCAAAGGCTATGGAATACTGCAGAGTCACAGGCAGTGCTTCATGGACGGGAATTTCAAATAATGTAGCAAGCAGTTCATCAAACTCTATACAACCCACGCAGACCTTGACATACAGACAATGAGCCGAACATCGCTCCTGTCCAACAATAAAAAGATAAACTTAAGAGTTACTTTTTTAGAAAATGAAGGGCCATTTACCAGGGTGGAATCGGGAATAAATAATTATTGACGTCATTTATTCCCTTTTTTTGAACTTCCAGACATGTACCATCAAGGGGTGATATTTCCATTTCAACCAACGATTGTGGTGCAAGGTCCAACTAAGACCTTGGATTGGTACCGGACTACATGAATGACAAAGATGTGAGGCTTCACGTCCACAACTGGTGATGATCCCCCTCGAGGATGTTGAAGCGGGGTGACTCCAATCTACAGTACGGCATCAGGAGGAGAGAGAATGACACAGTTTTTGGACTACTTTGTTCACCAATGGCTGGAAAATCCAAATCTACCAATCGTTGTCTAACAATGTGGAGGTGCAAAGCACCGAAAAAACAATGCTGTAAAAGGGTGGAACAATGAGCTTAAGGACAAAGTTTGTGTTGATCCAAACTTGTACATCCTCTTGAAGGCTCCGGTGGATACAATTATGATAGGGCGAATCTCAGTTCGGAAAGAACAAAGAGAAAGCAGCCATACATAAGAATAGACAAAAAAACATTGCCAATGTTTTATACACTTACAAAATAAATACGCCGAAGGACCTTACCAAGTGTTTGAAGAGTCTAGCCTACATTTAAAAAATATGGAGTAAGAGGTATCAACTGAAGCCACTATCAGCAATGTTAAATTGACAAAGGACATAATCTCCTACTTCTAAACACGCCAGAAAGAGGGATATTATATTATTATTATTATTATTATTATTAGCACCGCGTCTTACTACCCGTTCGGGTTATATGCACTTACGCTAATATGTAATGGTAGGGTGATTGTGAGATGAAATGAAGGACCTACAGTTTAACGTGGAATCCGAACCACGGTGGCGGCCTGACATTCCCCACATTCACAAGATTTAGAAAGGGGAATAACTAGGTATATAAATTATACATCTTATTTCATCTTTTTTTTTTAAATACCAAGCCTGTGTTAAGTGTGCGGGAAAGCTAAAGTGAAAATGGTAAGATCATGAGAAAATTGAGAAAAATGCGCCCACATGACCTTGTTACAATTATTTGGGTGAGACAGACATGGTCATGTGGGTGAACTTTTCTCACCTATTAGTGTGATGGGAGGGCGCAGTTTTCCCAGGCGCAATTTTCCCGACACCGTCTGTTCGGTGCACCGCACCATTTATTTTTATTTTAGGGCACCTCAAGGTTGATAATTTTCACGATTTTTACTTTCTCTATGTGAGATAGTGAACAAACCAAAACAGGCGCTGAAGGATAGTTATTAATGTGAGTGTAAAAGTCAATCCATCTGTTTACATGAAAGTCATATCTCTTAGCTTTGTTTATCACAACTATTAATTATTACAATGATGCAGGTGTGTTAGAGGTGAGTTTCATGGTCAATGACTCTTGTAAGACAAAATAAATGGGAATTTAATCTGTTGTAATCTGCTGTGCAAAGTGAACGATTTATTGAAATATCAAAGCACAGTTGAAAGCTCAATATCTAATCACACTTGCTATCGTAAAAAAAAAACTACACGTATTTCCAAATTAGTATGAACAAAACGCTATTCCGCCATGTCCGAGAGTTCTATTGCACTATTCATCCTCCTTTGTGTGTATTTGGTTGGTATCCCGGCCGATTATATTATTTAGTAGAGTTAGGGACGACTAGGTAAGTTAAGTGTTTAACCTTTAAGAGCTACTGTGTTTCGACCTTTATCGGCTTCAAAGTGTTTTTAAACAGTTTTTTCTATTTTAACCACAGAGTAATTCTGGGGCAATTCCTTAAAATTCACCTCCTCGTGTAAGGTGTTACACAAATTAGTGTACAGGGATGAATTTAGCGGTAATGTGTAAATATTAAATATGAGAGGAATGACCTGTTTCAGTGGTCGCAACGTCTAAGGCGTCACTCTCATATTAAATTAAACCACCGGTGACAGGGCGATTGGGATTCGAATCCCGGTCTGGTGTACTGATGTTTTTTTTCCTAAAATGGTTTTAGACTCTTCCTCTACGAAAATGTGGATATACTTTATCTAAATCCAACCTTCCTCATACCTACCCCATTAGCGTAATTAGTACATAGGCGTATAGCCTAAACAGGTACTAAGACGCGGTGTTTAAAAAACTGAGAGGAGTGAACGAGCCTTTTTAGATGGTAAATAAAATGCAGGTTTGCCACAATTTTATTTGAACCAATTTTCCTGTGTTTTCCAGATTTTTCAGAAGAGATTACCCATCTTCCCAGACACTTTAGAGGGTATTTTAATGAAATGAAATTTCATTTGTCATAAAATTGATTATTGTTAGGTAATTTCAGTGTTGTTTATAACACAGTACATTTGCAACCCAAATTAATGTTTCATGAAGAAAAATAAAGGTGAAGAAGATAAGACAGGATTCGAATCAGGGTACTTATTTCTTCAGTTCGCTTTTTCTTCTATGCTAAGGTAATTTATTTAAAGCTCGCAGTATAATGTCCCAAATTAATAAATATTCTAATAATTATGAGATTATTGCGAGATTACATGTGTTTTCCAGGGTTTGTTTTAGACACAAGCATAAATCCTGTGTTTTATCAGTTTTCCAGGTAAGCACGTGACAGCCCTGAAGATGGCTTACAAAACACCGGAGTCTATGAGTAAAACATTATCAAGTTGGAATGAAAAATAGGAAGTCAAATTAAAAAAAAATCAACATGACCTTAACGTCACCTTAGCAACACCACCCAAGATCATACCAGCCCTAACACCTTACTGACCCCTCAGAACCTAACAACTTGTTTAAAAACTATTTTTCTGGACTATATTTCCTTCACCTCTGACAAGACATCTTGTGAATGTGGGGAATGCCAGGCCTCTACCGTAGTTCGGATCCCACGTTAAACTGTAGGTCCTTCATTTCATCTCACAATCACCCTACCATTACACATTAGCGTAAGTGCGTATAACCCGAACGGGTAGTAAGACGCGGTGCTAATAGTAATGGAATATATTGTTTTCGAGATATTTTGGTGGAAAGTTTTTAAATGAACGCCTGGTATAATATTACGCGTCTGGGCTACATCGTTTGTAGCCCAGTTTGTGGAAAGATTAGCCAGTACTAATGTAGAGTACCGTCGCCTAGGGGACACCTGAATGTACTAATCGTACATCCTTTCCATGAAGGCTCTTTACATGTTCCAATGAGATAAGGCGAATATGATAGTGAGTATGAGGGTGTGAAACCAGTGGAAACACTTAAACCCAACTTGCCTAATCAACCAAACCCGCGTGACCGTTGGAGTAGTTTCGCTTTCGGGAAAATTACCCATGGTACCAGCAGGAATCTAACCAGGACCTCTGGGTTAGCAGTCAAGTGCACTGACCACTACACCACGGGGCCGGTATCGATGTAATAAACTCTTAGATAAATGTCGCGAGTGAGAAAATTGAGGATTCCATAACACGTTTTTGAAATCAATTATTGACACAAGCAAATATGTATCAAGATGACAAGGAGCGATATAAAATAAACTCAACTCGAGTTGTCGAGTGGTGCCTTCGATTTTTGGTTTGATTGTGATCGGTGTAGGAATTGTCATGTGTTTACCAACGCGTTATGTATGTGCGGCGAGAAGGTAACGATCATCCTGTAACGATCTTACAAACGAGTACGAGCTCAACCAATTCAACGCCAAGTAATATGGGTCTAAACTCACCGATTCCCTGTTGAACGGGCCCACTTTCCACTCGCCTTGGACACGCACGCACTCGAGAAAACCCAACGGACACTGAAAGTGGGGCCGCTCTCTTCACTTCGACTGTGATTAAGGCCCCGCCCACCAAGAAGAAATCATCGAACTTGACTTGAGCTGTTTCCGGTGTTCCTAAAATTAAATGCTATCAGCGCTATCTTTAAAACCCCAGAGCTGCCATTTTCTCCCACCTGAGCGCTGCTCGTTTCCTTTCGTTCATTTATTCCTTCCCTCATTTCCCCTCTCTGAGGTCAGAATCGGCGCTCACAAATCGTATAAAAAGGACTGTATGCTTCTAATCTCTACTAACTATACCACAGGCTCATTAAGGTGAGGGTGTTCTCCGACGTCTCTTCTGGGATTACTAATTCTTTGAAATTCCTTTTGGCATTATTATGGGGGGGAACTGTTTTCTAAATTTACCGTTTAGGCTTAACTTCGAGAGATTTTAACTTAGTTCATGACTAATGGGATTTAAGTGGCGTATCCACGGCTTGTCAAAATTTACTTAGATCCTTTTGGTGCACCTTAAGTGCTATCTTCACTCTTACCTTAATCGGTCATACTTGGGTGCATTCAACCGGGGTGTAAATTAATCTTTATATGAAACTAAACTTTGGTACTTTATTATGCTTTATGTGTTAGGCGTAAACATGTTTTGGTGGCGTTATGTTAGCGCAGGTTAGACTGAAATTGTTATTGAGAGCAATCATTGGAGTTAAATAATGGGGACAGCCATTTTGGCGTATCTGGCGTTAACTTGGAATTTGGTTGTATCTCTGATTTTTAGGCTGAGAGCATGGCTCTGTATTTAAATTTAAATTATCAGGTTCTTTATGTAAATATTAAATGAGTAGGATTGTCGTCTCTCAGACACCATGTATTGTTGATGTGCCTCACAGGATTCTTCTAGCCGAAACATTAATAGAATTGGTCCTAAAATTGTATAGTGGGTTAGACTTGAGTTATAAGTCTATGATATACTGGCGAGCAGATGTTAAGGTTATTAAAATAACAACATATGAGGTTTAACCATAGTTGTATGTATAGGTATTTGAACTTAGTAACGTATAGTGATATAAGGTTTACTAGTTTAGGGTTTGATAAAATGTAACTAAAGCTTCAGCTCAAGAAATTTAATCATGTTTATATGTAGTTTAGCTCAGTTATGTAAGGTAAAGAAAGTGACGGCCTTGCGGTCTAATAGAGTTAACTTTATTTTGGGCTATCATGCTGAATTGTTACCTATAGCCAGTTAGGGCTTAACTTCATATTGATAATGAGTGGAGAGGTAAATGTATAGCATGTATGTGCTTAGGCTGCTAGGGTTAGTACGAGGACTTTACAAATTAGTATCTCGAAATATTGACATTATAGGCGAACCTCACCAATGAACTTGTAACCAGGTATCCACGGGTCGGATCTCTTGAGTGGACCCTGAACTGAACTTTAACTCTAAATTTAACTTTGTACTCTCTGGGTCATATCTTTAATAGAGTAAATTCCTATTATGAATATTTTCAGCTATTTAGCTATACTTTGACATTGTACTATGTTTGTTATTTTTGATATAACTAATAAACTTGTCAACATTATTTTCTTGTATCTCTTCTGCTCTCCTGCACGCTCCATTTGTTTTAAATAGATGAGGGTGAAAGACGGTACAAGAGAAAAGTGGTAGCAGAGCGTGGTTACAAAGTTCAGGTTGTGTGGTTCGCAGCTCCATGTTTTATCTCTAGGGGAGATCTGAGGTGTCTGCGGTATAACCGCACTTTGTTTATCATTGTTTACTCATGCTTGTCTATTTTCTTTCATGCTGTCCGAGGCCATGGCTCCACCACTGAAGCCCGATACCAAGACTTCAGCTGGTATGAGGAAAACTGAGATATACAAGCTTAGCCGCGACCAGCTGCTGTCTGAGCTCGCGTCCAGGGAGGTCCCGGTTCCACCCAGCGCTACGGTGGGTGAGTTGAGGTCTCTTCTCTCTGAACTGTTGAGTGAGGTTGGGGAGGCTTCGGCCGGTCGTGATATGGCTGAGGATGCGAGTGAAAAACCTGTTGCTCTCCCTCTCACCACCCCGTCCATGCCTGTAGGGTATCTCAAATGCCAGAGCAAGGTTCTCATCGAAATTTTGGGTCGCATTCCCATATGTGATGGGCAGAACCACACCGACTTGTTTAGATTTCTAGTAGAGGTAAATAGGGCTTCGTGTCTTAAACTTGTTAGTGAAACACAGTTTCTAACCTTGTGTCTCACGAAAACATCGGGGTTCCTCACAGAGCTATTCTCTCAAGGTATCCAAGCCAATCTATCGTTGAGAGGGGTGATTGATTTGGTCTTGGGCGCATTGTTGCCCGGGAGGACGAAACAGAAGCTATGTAGAGAAGTGGTTCACCGGTTCCAGTCCCCCCATGAATCCTTTAGAAACTTCGTTCTTTCTATAACTGAAGCGGCTCGTGTGCTCAATGCTGACTTAGAGGAATTAGAGCTCGTCGATATCATTCTTGAAAATGTCTCGCCTTTGACCAGGCGCCATTTTGTCTTTTCGGGGAAACCTACTTCTATACAGGATCTTTACTCGCTGGCGTCAGTCATTGAGGGTACTCTTCTCGCTGAAAAGGAATACTTGGACACGCATTCGCCAGCCGTGAAGAGTCGCGAGCGAACGGGTTTGAGTCCCGGGGTAGCTTGTACTACGTTGCCATTTGAACGCGCCCTGCCCGCTAGGAATAATATACCTACTACTGGGGATAACCACGTGGGTGGGAATCGAGGGGACCGCGCGCCCCGTGATTTGTCTAGAGTCAGGTGCTACCGGTGTAATAGGTTAGGACATGTCCGTAGGCAGTGCGTGGGGGGAAACTCCTGAGGCGCGGCCAGGGTCGTGGCACGGTCGCGCCCGCGTGTAGTAAGCCACGTGTTCAGAGCCCGTGTGTTGCTATTTCTATTGGACCCGTAGAGTGTGTGGGACTCTTCGATACCGGGGCCAGTCATTCTTTTGTTTGCAACAAATTTCTTGATATTGTTAAGAATAAAGTTAATGTCTTGTATGAGCGCATAGTGCCTAAAGCATACGCCGTAGCCAATGGACAGTGTTTATGGGTTTCTTGCAAGCTTAACCTTCCGGTTAAGATTGGGCGGTTTTCATGGAGACGCTGTTTGTATGTTGTGGCCGATCTTCCTTTTGATATTATCCTAGGTAATGATTTCCTATTTGAGACCAGGGCTAGATTAAATCTAGGTGAGGGAGGAGTGTCATTTGGTTTTGCGCCTGGGGAACTTATCCCCTTTGTGGGTGGTAAACCCCCTTTGGGTCTCTACTCCATAGATAGTGATGCTGAAGCTATACATGACGTTGTTAGTCAGTTTCCTGACGTCATTACTGAGCGATGGGGGAAGTGTGATATCTTACCATATGATATTGTTGCTCAGGACGACATCCCTGTACGCTCAGGTCCTTATTCCTGTGCCCCGCCCAAGATGGAAATTTTCAGGGAAGTAGTCTTCGACCTCGAAAGGAGAGGGGTTATTCGCCCATCCAAATCTCCGTATGCCAGTCCTGCTTTCATCATCCCCCGCAAGAGTAATGGATACCGCCTCATCGTTGACTATAGAAAGGTTAATAAGAAAATCGTATTCGACCCCTACCCGATGCCTAGCATCGAGTCGGCGTTCCAGCATCTTGGCAAGGCCAAATTCTATAGTTTAATTGATCTCAATGCGAGTTTTTTGCAATGCGCGCTCTCGGAGCCTTCCAAGAAGTTCACAGCTTTCGTTACCCCATGGCAGGTCTACGAATTTAACCGGGTGCCCCTGGGTATTAGTTGCGGGGGGCAAGCATTAAATAGGGTATTAGATCATATTCTGGCCGATCTGAAATTTAAGTTTGTGTTCAATTACCTAGATGACATATGCGTTTACAGTAACTCTCTCGAGGAACATCTACTCCATGTGGAGACTGTTCTGCGCCGCTTGCGCTCAGCTGGTCTTACCGTCAACCCGGAGAAGGTTACGTGGGCTAAGCGGTCTATCCCTTATCTAGGCTACATAATCTCGGAAGGGAACCTTCTCGTGGATCCTGGACGCGTAAAACCGATCCTTGACTTCCCGGCCCCAAAAAACTTGAAAGGCGTTCTACGCTTTTTAGGTATGTGCGCATACTATGCCAGGTTCATACCCATGTTTTCCGAGATCGCCAGTCCATTAAACTCACTTAAGAAAAAAGGGGCAAGTTTTGTGTGGGGAACAGAACAAAGTGAGGCCTTTCTCTCTCTCAAGCGACACTTAGTGTCCCCCTGGTTCTGCGTATGCCGGACTTCTCCCTCCCATTTCGGTTGCACGTGGACGCGTCTTCGGTAGCGCTTGGTGCCGTTCTTTCCCAGCTCACCCCTGAGGGCGATAGGCCGGTTGCTTTTGCAAGTAGAACGTTGAATACGGCGGAAAGGAAATATAGCACATACGAAAAGGAATGTCTCGGGTGCGTATTTGGGATTGAGAAATTTTCTGATTATTTGGAGCTCAGGAAATTTGACCTATTCACTGATAATGTTGCGTTGTCTTGGATGTGGAATCACCCCAAGCAACTTGGGAAAATAGGGCGTTGGGTGTGGAGACTTTCCAGGTTCGACTTTACCACCCACCACATTGCCGGGAAGTTGAACGTTGTGGCAGATGCGTTGTCCCGCATGTCTGAAGATCTTGAGCCCATTGGGAAACATCCGGATGCCGAACCCCTTTGCGTTATCCACACCATACCCGAGTCCTTTATTTCGATCAGTGACCATCAGTCCCAAGACAACTTTAGCAAACAGGTAGTGGAGAGGCTGGGTGCAGGTGAGGTAGTAGGTAATTACTCTGTTCGTAAAGGCCTCCTGGTAGTCAAAGTTAGAGGTAGGACCAGATATTACGTCCCGGAGAAACTCAGGCCCATGCTTATGAGGTACTTTCATGATTCAGCGTTTGGAGGTCATTGTGGGATACTTAAGACTGAGCGAAAGGTGTCGAAAGAGTTCTTCTGGCCCAATTTGCCTAAGGATGTCAGATGTTGGGTACGAAAGTGTGAGTCGTGCCAGAAAGCTAAGCCGGCCCAAAACTCGAAGATCGGTCTTCACTCAGCCGACATCGCGACAAGGCCTTGGGAAAAGGTCTTCGTAGATTATGTCGGGCCTTTGTCCCGCACTTCCCTAGGCAACACCGCGATCTTGATTGCCATGGATGCCTTCTCAAAGTTTGTTATATTAATACCGCTTAGAAATATGAAGGCTACAACCACCGTGAACGCTTTGTCGAGGCGTATTTGGGCGATGTTAGGCGCCCCTAGAATAATTGTGAGTGACAATGGGCCATGCTTTAGGGCCAAGGCTTTTGCAGATATGTGTTTTTATGGGGGATCAGGCATGTGACAACTAGCCCTTACAACCCATCTCCCAACCATGTAGAGCGGTTTAACCGCAACTTGAACATAGCCCTGACCATATTTCACCACCTTGACCAATCCCATTGGGACCAACACCTGGACTTCTTAAACCTCGCCTTCAATTCGGCCTTTCACGAGTCGGTACGGGCTACCCCGGCTTCTATCTTCCTCAACAGAGACCTCAACCATCCCCTCCTGGCCATCTGGGATGTGGATCCGCTTTTGTCGGAAGCCACTCACCGTACGTTTGAGGAAAAGTGTGAGTTAGCGTTTGTTAACCTCCAGAAGTCGCAACGGAAGGTCGCCTCGGCTTACAACCGAGGACGAGTCCCTGTCCCCTTTAAAGTAGGCGACACTGTCGTCTGTAAGTGCTTCCCCAGAGCTCAGCTGCAGACAAGTCGTCGGCTAAGCTGTCTTATAAGTGGAATGGGCCATGGCTGATAGACAAGTTTCTAACCCCCGTCTCCGTGCTTCTGAATGAAGTGGCGGATCCATCTCTGTCTCGGCGAGCACATGTTAGCCATTTAAAACCCGTGGCATAGTTAGTCAGTGCCCTGTCCTGTGTCGTGTGTCAAGTTATGTTTTATTAGATATTGTCTACCAGGGCACTTTATTCGTCGTATGTTTTAAATGTTCACTTAGTAACCAAGAGGGGGGCCCCTTCTCGCTATTAGCATGTAAGGAAGTGTTAGGTATTGTAGTACTTTATTAAACTGTGACGCTTGGGAGTTGCCAGAGTGCGTTTGTGCGTCGACCCATTGAAAGACACTCCAAGAGATACTCTTTTTTGGGACATCACCTGTCTCATGTGTGACCCATATGGACCATTGAGGCCTAAAGACTCACGGGTTGAGTGAACCCGATCGGGCACGAACTGTACGGCGACATGCAAGAATAGGTGTGAACTCTATGTGGTGTATGTTCTACTTGTAATGCTTTTGTTCTCAGAGAGGTCTCCTTATTCCCACCTCCCCTTCCCCCCGGCTCTGGGAACCGAGCGCCGTGTCGACGCGGAACATAAGGAAGAAGATGTGGTGTGGGCGGGATGGACTACCCAAGTCATGTGAAGAAGCTGGGGACGACCGCTGTGGCCATCTGGAAATTGGGTGGAATGAGTGTCGTGCAGCAAGCCAGATGAGCGTCAATAAAGCATTCCAAGAGTGAACTGGTGGTTGCGACCAGTTCCAGTGGGAATCGACAGCCAACCGGCTGGACTGATGATTGGAAATCTCTAGAGAGGGCTCGTCGCCCCCTCCCCTACCAGAACGTATAGACTCATCACGACTGGGATGGCGCCTCCTGGTCGTTCCTCTCGAGGTCTCCTCTCCTTGAGGGGGGGGTATTGTAACGATCTTACAAACGAGTACGAGCTCAACCAATTCAACGCCAAGTAATATGGGTCTAAACTCACCGATTCCCTGTTGAACGGGCCCACTTTCCACTCGCCTTGGACACGCACGCACTCGAGAAAACCCAACGGACACTGAAAGTGGGGCCGCTCTCTTCACTTCGACTGTGATTAAGGCCCCGCCCACCAAGAAGAAATCATCGAACTTGACTTGAGCTGTTTCCGGTGTTCCTAAAATTAAATGCTATCAGCGCTATCTTTAAAACCCCAGAGCTGCCATTTTCTCCCACCTGAGCGCTGCTCGTTTCCTTTCGTTCATTTATTCCTTCCCTCATTTCCCCCTCTCTGAGGTCAGAATCGGCGCTCACAAATCGTATAAAAAGGACTGTATGCTTCTAATCTCTACTAACTATACCACAGGCTCATTAAGGTGAGGGTGTTCTCCGACGTCTCTTCTGGGATTACTAATTCTTTGAAATTCCTTTTGGCATTATTATGGGGGGGAACTGTTTTCTAAATTTACCGTTTAGGCTTAACTTCGAGAGATTTTAACTTAGTTCATGACTAATGGGATTTAAGTGGCGTATCCACGGCTTGTCAAAATTTACTTAGATCCTTTTGGTGCACCTTAAGTGCTATCTTCACTCTTACCTTAATCGGTCATACTTGGGTGCATTCAACCGGGGTGTAAATTAATCTTTATATGAAACTAAACTTTGGTACTTTATTATGCTTTATGTGTTAGGCGTAAACATGTTTTGGTGGCGTTATGTTAGCGCAGGTTAGACTGAAATTGTTATTGAGAGCAATCATTGGAGTTAAATAATGGGGACAGCCATTTTGGCGTATCTGGCGTTAACTTGGAATTTGGTTGTATCTCTGATTTTTAGGCTGAGAGCATGGCTCTGTATTTAAATTTAAATTATCAGGTTCTTTATGTAAATATTAAATGAGTAGGATTGTCGTCTCTCAGACACCATGTATTGTTGATGTGCCTCACAGGATTCTTCTAGCCGAAACATTAATAGAATTGGTCCTAAAATTGTATAGTGGGTTAGACTTGAGTTATAAGTCTATGATATACTGGCGAGCAGATGTTAAGGTTATTAAAATAACAACATATGAGGTTTAACCATAGTTGTATGTATAGGTATTTGAACTTAGTAACGTATAGTGATATAAGTTTACTAGTTTAGGGTTTGATAAAATGTAACTAAAGCTTCAGCTCAAGAAATTTAATCATGTTTATATGTAGTTTAGCTCAGTTATGTAAGGTAAAGAAAGTGACGGCCTTGCGGTCTAATAGAGTTAACTTTATTTTGGGCTATCATGCTGAATTGTTACCTATAGCCAGTTAGGGCTTAACTTCATATTGATAATGAGTGGAGAGGTAAATGTATAGCATGTATGTGCTTAGGCTGCTAGGGTTAGTACGAGGACTTTACAAATTAGTATCTCGAAATATTGACATTATAGGCGAACCTCACCAATGAACTTGTAACCAGGTATCCACGGGTCGGATCTCTTGAGTGGACCCTGAACTGAACTTTAACTCTAAATTTAACTTTGTACTCTCTGGGTCATATCTTTAATAGAGTAAATTCCTATTATGAATATTTTCAGCTATTTAGCTATACTTTGACATTGTACTATGTTTGTTATTTTTGATATAACTAATAAACTTGTCAACATTATTTTCTTGTATCTCTTCTGCTCTCCTGCACGCTCCATTTGTTTTAAATAGATGAGGGTGAAAGACGGTACAATCCGATACCTTAGCTCAGTCAGTAGCGTGTCTGTCTACTGAACTAATGCTCCCGGGTTCGATTCCTGGCATGGCCGGAAAATAATATCATTGGTGAAATGTGGGTTTTACCCTTTCATGGTGATGAATTAACGTTCGGGGACTGGACGTTGTGTCTGGTCTAGATTTAAGTTAATTTGTAAGTCTGTGCTGATATAATCAGTAGGTTCAGAAAGTTCATGATAAATACCTCAAATAAATTAAAATAAACGTGTGAATCAAGCTTAATTAAGTAATGGTGTGCGTGTGAGTGTGTGTAAGAAAACACCCAAGCATATCCGTTAGCCAGAAAACAAAGTTATAGTTTGTTAAATAGTGCCAACATGTGTTATTGCCCGTGACATTTACTCTTCTAGCACCAGGGAGCGAAATTCAGCGGAGGAGGGTGGTAAGTGCTTCAAAACAGAACGACAACAAGGCGCGAAACGTTATAAAAGCAGCAAATTTAAAAAAATAGTGGGGGGAGGGGGGTGGGGGGCACAAAGGAATCTCAGCTTGTTGGCAAAAAAAAAAAAAATGGCAAGCGATTCCAAGCACATCTTCAAGGCCCTGTTTAAATATAGGGCAGTGAAGAATTCTTCTTGTTGGTAGAGACCAAGGACAAGGGTTGGGGGTTTACGGGTTTTACCATTAGCACACACATACTTGAGGATCTGATGAGGATGATCTATGTCAGCGCTTTTCAACCGATGTGTCGTGAGTTACAATTAGTACGTTGGAGGCTTCCCAACAAAAATGTAAGAAAAGATAAATTTGAATTATAGTGGAATATAGTGACAGAAGTGTAGTGCTTCGTACCTAAGTTCGATGTCTGTTTCATGGAAAAACCTCAGAACCAATCAAATCATCTACAGATAAAATTAAGGAATTCTCAGAAACGATCGTTTGGCGATAATGGAGGATTTTACAAATGTCCTACAGTTTTAAAAAAATATCGAAAGATGCTGATGCAATCCACTTGTCATGCTTGCAAAAAGTTTTTTTTATATCAACTAGTGTGTGTGTGTGTGTGTGTGTGTGTGAGGAGGGGGGGGGGAAGGTGTTTGTGCAGATCACCAATTCAAAACGTTTCACTAACTTAAGGTAATTTTGCTAAAAAAAAAACAGAAAAAATCACAGTTAGAATTTATTTAATATTTTATGTAATATTTCGTTAACGAGTTTATTTTTGCTTTTTATTTTATCAGCTTACATTGATATATTTTATTAAAATAGTTGAACAAAATGAAATTAATGAACGAAAAATTGTGTGAAGTATTTTAGAAACTTACGCGTCATAAAATTTTGAGATCTCATTTATCTGTATAATTTCAAAAGGCTAAACTTAGAAACATGTGGAGGAGACAGATTCCCGTAGTACGCTGATTAGAATGGTCGAGTGTCGAGCTGTAATACCTTGTCTCGAATTCAGCTGCTGCCCACAAGAATATACTACCTGTGTTAAGGTATGTAATTTTGTTATATGATCCACGTCTTATTACCTGCCCAGGCTGTACGCATAATTACATTAGTGGGGTAGGGATGAAGAGGGTATAATCTAGAGGAAGTGAGCTTGAATTCTCTTGGAGGTAGAATAAAAACATGTTTGGGAATAAACACCTCGATAAACCCGGCCGGGATTCAATCCCTTACCTCCCATTCATCAGCAAACTAGCATAGACTAGATTAACGACTTTTTCCATATGGTAACGTACGGGTTATACAATTTACTCAGATGGTAAATAATTGGTGCTAAGATGCAGTTTTAAGTGCTGAAATAGCTTTGTCTTCTGGAATGTACCATCCATTTACCCTGAAAGTTAATAATCTTACCTTGTCTAATTCTAGCATTAGATATAGTATTGTATAGTATTCTTGTCTTTGATACCGTCGCGATCCCTTGATAACATACAAGCGTTCATACTTCATATCCTAAATTATTATTATTAGCACCGCGTCTTACTACCCATTCGAGTTCATATCCTAAAGTTAAGTTATAGTTTTCACTGATTCTTACCATCCTTTTGGGCTACCTACATTTTTTTAGCATCGCATCTTAGTATACGTTCGGGTTATGTGCCTATGTACTAATTACGAGAGTGGTTTTAGGCTCAGGAAGGTTCTATTTAGAGGAAGTGTACCCGTATTTGCGTGGAGGGAGACCATCTTGAAAAAAAAAACCTCAGCACACCCGACCGAGATCCGAACCTCGATCTCTCAGTCCTCAGGAGTCTAGTCCAACACGAGAGTAGCGCTTTAATTCATACGACCAATCACCGAGGCGAGTAAGAGAGCAAGTGATTTCAAAGATACACCATGGAGTGAGGGAGAGAGAGGGGGGGATGTGTGTACAAATGTCGGAAGTTGAAAATGACTCATGGCGAGATTATCAGATAGCTTAATTGCCCAACTAATCGGAAACGAGGAAGGAAAGAGGCTTGTCTAATGTAAGGCCAGGCGACAGAGACTAGCTCTAATCAAGTGCTTTTCTTTTCTTTTGTTCGTGTATGAGACGGGAGGTCTAATCAGCGGGCGGAAGAAAGACTTGTCGCGGTATGAAACCGGCAACGTCCTGCGATTGATGACAACCTGATACAAAGCGAAACACAGGAAGTAGAATCTACCTACCGTAGGAGTGGTTTGTGTGGTTTGGTAACTTTATGATTACCAGATAAATATCGCTAACGGCAGGTTAAATTTATCGAACGGATTAAATTTGTCAGCCACTTTAATATTTTAAGCGTATCACGAACTGAGTTTTATCTGCCGGATAATTATCTAGGATACATTTATTTATTTTCATGCAGACCAAGCAAGGTTGGTACTGTGTCTGATCTCATTCCTCAGCCTTTCAGAGGTCCAATATGGCGGAATATTTCCCTGCACCATTGCGTGAATCGGATGAAATAATTGAAACTATTAATGAAAGAGAAGAAATAGAGGAGTAAAAACCAACTCGTATTACAAAGATATACCCAGGATTTTATTTATATGTACAGGGATAGAGAATGTAAGCTTAGTTACAGTTTTTCTAAAAAATTGTGCGCGAAGGGTTGTACCCTCGGTAAACACATAGAAATATTGAATAATCATTACTCATCTTCCTATAATCTTGGCCAACTGACTCGAATCGAATCCGAATCAAGTCCCATGCTTAGAAAATAAATTTCTAATTGTATTCGAAACGAATAACATACCTAAAATAATTTAGAATAAGATCCGAAATGAATCTAATATTGTTTATTTTTATAATAGAAAGTGATGCTTATAAAAAAAATTGGATCGAATATTTTATTTTAAAAACAAGTTCAACTAAATCATTTACTTTAGGGCTATAGTGCTTTAAATAAAATGTGTTGAATATTTTATAACTCTAAGTTTTTTAAATAAATTAAATAATATAACATCTAAAAAAATGTTGGTCACTTTATAAACATTTTAGGTTCACTAAAAAAAGTTATCAATAAACTTAACCTCAAAAGGTTGAATAAGCCTCGTTTATATTGTAACACAAAATGTTGGCAAACACGATCTCAACAAGCTGTGTTACAATATAAAGGCACTCCCAATTTGTTGGGGATGTTGGCCAACATGTTGGTGTTGGGAGAGCCGGTCAGAGCCAACAAGTTGTGTTGGATCATTTGTTGGAGATAATAAAAGACCAACCCAACATGTTGGCCCAGCTGGGAAGTTCTGCGCATGCGCTATCGAGTTGAACCAGTCTCTAACCTTGGCGAAGCACGTGTTTTGTTTTAAGATTAGTAAAATCGGAGCTTGCATAATTTTGTGATCATGGAATGGAACAGGGCTAGTAGAGTAAAGTTAAACTAATTGATTTATATCAAAAGTATTCTGTTCTTTGTGATGTTACATGTGTACAAAGTTATCAACTCCACTTTGCAAATGTAGGTAATTTATTATCACCATGTACACACCTTCAATTCTACGTTTAGCAAAAAAAAAAAAAACCTTCGAACCCCCTACCGTTTCTTACGTTTTGGTTTTTACTGCCAGAGTACACTTCCTGTCAACATAATAAATAAATAAACGGCAAGTAATATGATGCTATCCATGGCTAGAAATGTGTAAACTGATTAAAAACTAGCGGAGGACTCAGGATGTTGGTCCAACAAGTTGGCGACAATAAACGCAGCTTAATTTTCCACATGTCTTGTCTCCCAAAATATTGGCCAACATGTTGGGTCCAACCCACAATAAACACAATAAACAAAGCTTAACACATATAGACTGGTCACCATGGCAACGCGTATTTTAACTCCCAGATAATAGTTATCGGATACCTAAACCCCCCGATAAAAATGTGATGGATGAATAAATTTTATCTGGCCGATAAACTTTATCTGTTATAAATAAGACGCAGTTTTAACTTACTAGGCAGATTAAAATATTGATCGGCCAGATTAATATTTACCTGGAAGTCATATTATATTATATTATATTATATTATCAATCAAGTGTTAATAAACGCTTCCAATAATTCTTCATTGGGAATAATAATGTATAATGTCTTTTGTTTCGCGGTTGTGGCAACAATATATATTATAGTAGGCTACATGAAATAATAAATTAGAAAGTATTATATTCACTTTTAACCCGCCTCGGTGGCGTAGTTGGCTAACGCGCTAGTCGTGTTGAGCTCGACCGCCGAGGACGGGGAGATCGAGGTTCGAATCTCGGTCGGGTGAACTGAGGGTGGCTTTTCCTAAATGGTTTTCCACTCTCCTTCCACGCAAATGCGGGTTCACTTCCTCTAATTCAACCTTCCCAATTCCTAATCCATTAGCGTAATTAGTACTTAAAGCGTATAACCCGAACGGGTAGTAAGACGCGGTGCTAAAATAAAAAATAAATAAATATATTCACTTTTTGTATCTTGTTAGAACTGGCCACCCAAAATAAATAAATGGTTTAAATTACTCGGAGAAAGAGCCATACAAAATTTTAGGTTTGAGACTATGAAGTTCATTCGAAAGACAACAGTTCACTCCCTGCATGTTAACATTTTTCATCTATAAGTACGTTTGTCATTCGAATTAACTTTATAGGCTCGGTCCTTTGTTTCAAAATAAAACTGTTCTATTTCGTAAACCCATACCCATGAACACAACCAAATACGGTTTATATGACGTCATCAACATACTTTTTTCAGATGATTAACCATCTTAATTTGTGAAGAAAACGCAGCTTTTTTTAAGTTTTCTCGTTTGTTAAACATTTTTAAGTGAACCAAAGACGCAGTTTCCACAACAACAACAAAATCCAAAGGTTATTTTTAAATTTTGTGTTTCAATAATGTAAAAACTGTTAAAAGAAAAGTTTAATTAAAAAACTAATCGTTTGTTGGTTTTTTGGTTGTTTGGTCTTGCAGATCGTAATATGGTTTGGCGAATAGATAAATAGAGGAAATCTATCAGTATGTAGTTCAATTTAAATCACAAAATGAAGTGGGAGTTAACCTTTTCATTTAAATGTTTATATACACTAGAGTCGCAATTATCCGACCTTCTATTATCCGGCTCTTGTATTATCCGGTCCGATTCTCGGTATTAACAAGTGCGTTTTAAAATTAACAAACCTGTACACATCCACTTGTAAAACATTTACTGGATTTATACTGTAATTCAGTTGACGCTCTATTTTCACTTGTTGTTCTTGCTTCAGAGCCGACGTTCAATTTTCAAAATAAATTACTATATTAAAGATTTTAAACATTTATTTCTAGTTTAGTTGTCACTATACACCTACAATAAACTGTATTCCTATTTTACATCGCAATCAGAAAATGGGTAAATTATATTAAAACAAAGTTAAATGTTCTGTGAAAATTAAAAAAAAGCAAGCGAACCCGTATTGAAAATTATTTACACTAGGATTCCGTATTTTTCTCTTCATTTAAAAAAGCGTCTCATATAATCCCGCTATGCTAATAAAAGATAGTCAAGAACTATTGATATAACCATGTGAAGAAAATCAAATTATATGTTTCTATATGAGCAATATTTGATTTATTTTGGCAAAAAAATAATATATTTTGCTATAAAAATAGCAAAAACACCGACCTTTTCTTGCGTTCCCTACATTCCCTACTTAACACATCTGATCTGGTCCCTAGCAGACCGAGAAACCCCGACGTTAGTGACTCATTCAACCACCAAGCGCTGTATCCGATACGTGAGAAGAGAACTACAATCGCTGTTAATGCCTTATTTAAGCTCATTTGGTAATATTACTGGTATTAACGTCACTAGGACAAATTAAAACTGAAGTGAGAATTTTAAAGCTTGGAGTATATCGATTGCATCCATTCGATTTAAATATTTGAGAAATGTTCTATCTATAAAATCTCTAACCAAGGGTTGTGTTCTGCTTATTTAGCTTTTTGGTTTATCATGAGAATGGATCGTGGCCATTAGTGTGTATTTAAAATAATAAGCACTACAACTCTTAGCCATTACGTTAGACTATCAATTATACTCTATGCTAGCATATTAAGTTGTATAATGTATATATTTCGACAGTGGTGCTTATTTTAATCCCGACAATGCCTCGAAGTTTAAGGGGACAGAATGATAAAGAAACTAACTAGAGGCAAGTTTAAAATACAAAAAAAGCCAATTAGCATATTTAACCATTGCGTTACCTATAGTTTTGAATTCCTTTGCATGTTTTGGAAATGTTCCGTGGGTTTTGGTCTCTAGGGAATAAAACATATATTTTAAAAGTCTTCTTCTTTCTTTAATTATGGCCCAAGTTTATTTTCATAAATGTAAAAATGTATAGTTTGTTTCTTTCCACTCCTCTCTAACCCTTCTCGCTCCTTTCTTTGTGTAGCTAGCTTCTCTATTCTTCGCTCTGTGAATTAATAATGACGCAAAGGGGACATACAAGACTGCAAAGAAGGTATACTTAGCACCGCATTACAGACGTAATACATATTTGAGCTTAAGCACGCTAGGGAATAATTTATTATTCAAATTATGAAAGAATAAATTAGTCAACCACTGATGATTATACTACTACTACTACTACTACTACTACTACTACTACTAATAATAATAATAATAATAATAATAATAAAGTAGCCTTTACTATAAGGCTGACAGCTGACCAACAGTAACAATACCTATAAAATACCAAAATTGATAAATATACGAGAAGGTCACCTGGCGGTCTAAGGGTAAGGTGTCGGACTTCTGTGCTAGGGGTCCGGGGTTCAATCCTCGGTCCCGGCACAGATTTATCTGATTACCAAACCCTTCCTTCACCTCTGACAAGACGTGTATTAATCACAACTTGTGAATGTGTGGAATGCCAGGCCTCCACCGTGGTTCGGATTCCACGTTAAACTGTAGGTTCTTCATTTCATCTCACAATCACCCTACCATTACACATTAGCGTAAGTGCGTATAACCCGAACGGGTAGTAAGACGCGGCGCTAATAATAATAATAATAATAATAATAATATAATAATAATAATAATAATATGTAGTTATTAATAATAAATGTTAGTAAGAAGACCTGAGAAGATCGGGTGGACAGACAGGGTGACAAATGAAGGAATCCTAAGAAGAGTGGGTGAGAAGAGATCCATTTTGGATTTGATTCTTCGGTACAAAGCAAACTGGATATTTATACATCCTTAGGAGGAACTGTCTTCTGCATGACGTCATATAAGGAAAGGTAGAGGGAAAGAGGAGTTTAGGAAGAAGGAGGATTAAAATATCGAATGACTTGAAGGAAAGGAGAACATTTTAGGAGCTGAAGGAGGAGGCAGAGGACAGGGTGTATTGGCGGTCTAAGCTAGGTATAGACCTGTCGTAAAACAGAACATTTAATAATAATAATAAAACCTGCCTCGGTGGCAGGCTAGCGCGCTAGACGTGTTGAACTCGACTGCCAAGGACGGAGAGATCGAGGTTCGAATCTCAGTCGGGTAAACTAGGGTGGTTTTTCTAAATTGTTCTCCACTCTCCCTCCACGCAAATGCGGGTTCACTTCCTCTAAATTCAACTTTCCCAATTCCTAATCCATTAGCGTAATTAGTACTTAAGCGTGTAACCCGAACGGGTAATAAGACGTAGTGCTAAAACAAAAAAAATTATAATAATAAAATAGTTGTCATCCGCATTGGTGGACACACGAACGTAGTGGCAAACTTATCTAAAATAGTTTGCCGGATATGGGGAGCCCATGGTTTAAATCCCGGTCGAGTGTAGCCTTACTGAGTTGTTTTTCCTAAATGGTTTCCCACTCTCACTCCATGTAAATGCGCGTGCATTTATAAATCTTTTCTTCAAGGTTCCTACTCTATTTATATAAATATACGAATAGCCCAGACAGGTAATGCAAAGAAAAAGTCAACAATAATAATAATAATAATATAAAAATACAATAAGAACGCCACATTTTTCGTTGAGGCATGAAAACTTATGATAAGACGTAGGATCATGGCTAGAAGAGGGAATTGACGATCTGGGAGGACACATTATCCCGTTATTTCAAGTCCTTGAAGCTGGATTGGAACCAGCGACCCCCTACTCATAGCTCGTCATACTTAATTTACTGACTCACAGGGGAAGTGTTACCCAAACTACTTTTTTTTATTTGTTTATTTTGCTTTTTCAAACTTCACGAATTATTCTTAAACATTTATCATTTACCAACATGACGACAAAACACGGTTACATTATGACATTGTTAGAAGTCAAACCCACAATCTCTCATCGCCTATAAATACTCTCACTCCACGACACGGCCCGAGAAGGAACAGGCGACCCTTTCATCTGAGAGACTCTACACTAAACCATGCATACAGCTTCCAAACCTTCGTGCGGTTAATTCGTCACTGTGATAAAAATAAACATTTGCCGAACTAGCAGAGAGCCCACATAAATATTGCCAAAAGATTTATATCTGCGTAAATGAAAGGGGCGCTAGCATAAGGCCTCTCTTCTTCTTTTAAAAAAAAAATTATAAAATATGGTCCATACATTTTCAATGAATCGTGAACAAGATAAATAATTTATCGCTCCTGAAGGAGTTGGAAAGGTCGACGGTGTATATGAAAAAATTAAACTTACGTAAATTTTTGGCAAGGCTCGTTTTATACTCCCTCCAATCCATGTCCGTGTGTTACTGGATCAACAGCCTCTCCAGTTTATGTTGGGAGAGTTTTATTTCAAACACGACTAATGGACACAATCTGAATGACTGTTTTAATGGAGATACACAAACGTAACTAACGGTTTGGTTTAAGTTCCCGTGGCTGAACGGTTTGTGTGGCCGACTACCAAATATTGGGGAGCCTGGTTCAATTCCCGGATGGTATTGACATGTATAATTTGTATACGGGCTCGTCTTTCCATCAAAATGGTAAATAAATATCACCCTCTTCGGTGGTCGAATGGTCTTCGACTACCAAAGGAGCTGCCCTTTAACGAATTCCCACCCTTCCCACAAATAACAAGTATACAGTTTTATTTGATATGGCAAACATTCCTAGAATATACATTTTAAATAAAATCCTAGAACCCATTTTAAAAATATTTCAAATTTTCAAAAATCACTCATCAGTAAATTACCGTTTAACGAATTTTTGCCCAAAAACTAATTGTACACACAGTGTTATTTAGGAGCTCATACATTCCCTAGATATACATTTTAAGAAAAAAATTTTGAGCCATTTTCGAAAAATGTATAATTTAAAAAAAATTCCTCATTTGTAAACAACCCTTAATTTGAGGGCTGGGCTCCAAACTTTTAAAAAATGTTCCTTTGACATCTGGCTATCAAGTTTGAACAAAAGCCATCATACCGATTTAGATCTGTTGTCCGGGACAGATGGGTAGATTACGTTTTGTATCTAAGAACTGTTTAACATTACAAATAAATATGTAGCCCTCTTTTTCCCATGAAAATTAATTTTGAGGGTACTTTACATAAGCGAAAATATCCCATTTTGATCATATTTCCACAACTATTTGAGATACGAAATAACTTATAATTGAAAGTTGTGGTACTATAGATACTAAAAATATTTTATTTGAAATACATTTTTACCAAATTAATAGTTTCTGATTTATAAACAAATTTATATATTTTTGGGGGTATTTGAAATGTGATTTTTTTTAATGTTATTTGGTATACAGAGCTATTCCTCTTTTCTAAATGTTTATGTAACAGTGTATATCATATTATTTTATTTATTCTCTTTGGTAGAGTGTCCATCCAACATTGTATATTATTTTATTTCACAAACCTAAGGAATTTTCAGTACTAAATGTTTCCATTTCAAGAAACGAGAGAGAAAATTTCTTTGCGGTGCACCGAACCATTTATTTTGAACTGTCTATATTATTATTTTTTAAATAATAAATTGCGTCTTCTGAACGAACGTATTTTAATTCGCAGCCCATTCTTGTATTTAAATTCTTTATGTGGTCCTTCAACTTTAAAATATGTCCCAGGCCTGCTTTAAATGTATCTATGCTATTTACAGAGATTTATTTTATCTAATTTATACTATACTTTCATAATAAAAGCCAACTGAAAATATCCTAGAAATTTATATCAATTAAGTAAAACAACAATACATAATATTATTATAATTAGACGACCATTATTATTATTAGATTATTGTTATAATTATACTATTATTATTAGACTATTATTATTTTTATTAATAATAGCACCGCTTCTTACTATCCGTTCGGGTTATACGCACTTACTCTAATGTGTAATAGTAGGGTGATTGTGATATGAAATGAAGGACTTACAGTTTAACGTGGAATCCGAACCACGGTGGAGGTCTGAAACTTCGCACATTCACGAGTTGTGACTAATATACGTCGTGTCAGAGTTGAAGGAAGGGTTTGGCAATCAGATAAAGATGTGCCGGGACCGAGGATCGAACCCCGGACCCCCAACAAAGAAGTCTGACACCTTACCCCTAGACCGCGGGGTCACCAATATAATACGTATAGTTGGTTCCAATCGTACAATACAACGACTAGGCGAGGCGGGAAAACAGTGAGCATGTACTGTATAACCAATAATTATTAGTAGAGTGGTTTTACCTCTTCCAACTCGAAGTATGTCAACACTGAAGCTTGAACCAGGATAAGAGGGGGAAGTAATAGGAAAATGGGGTTATTTAGCTGCGCCTTTCAAACGTGAGTTATTTTTCAACAACATAAGAAATCACTTCTACGGGTCTGACGTCTAATACAACAAAAACAACCATCGATGGGATGGTTTCAAACTCCCATTTTGGTCTACACAGATCATAGTGACCAGACAAACCAAAACCATCACCACTATCCCAAATACGTCATTATTTTGACAACGCCCAACCTTTTAAAATGGTGAGAAACACCTGAAGAAGAAACTAGATAAAATGAAAATAGACTAAAATAAAATTATTTAGAAAAAACATTTTTCAAACAATTGTAATGATATGGAATTATACATCTCAATAATTTATTATTCAAATCTTTATTCAAAATTACGATATTTTAAATGAGAGCGGGTAGTAAGATTTATTTGTATTAATTTGTTAAGTTGCAAGGTATGGTGACATCCTCCTACGTCTCTGTTTAAAAAGACAACGCAGTTTTGTGGACAGAAACGCACCTGGATGACCATACCTTTTTATTTTTATTTTGGGAAGCTTCTAGAAGGAAATGTCGCTTGATATACCCCTTCAGGGTGTATACATCTCTTCACTTTCCTTCCTGACGAGGAGCCGTGTAGGTAGAGTTTATGACATCTTAATCTGTGTTCTAAATTTCACGTGTCGTGAAACATCATGGATATAACGTAATAGTCGGGCTTTTATTAAAATCTACAACGTGTGAAATATCTAGCAAAAAAACTGTTTATCTACTTAAAATAAAAATAAACTATAAAACACCTGAACTTTTAATTTATAAAATAAGATATCATCCCTTTTTAATTATTATAATACAGAACAGCAAACTTGGACCCAATTCAATCGTTATATCAAATATCACCCTAATGGTGGCGTACAAACATGAATATATCAGGCTAGCTCTTTTAAACATTACAATAAGTGTTGATTTATCTTTCAGAACTTACTAGATATGTGGAACAAAGGTCAGAAGAATTTATATAAAAAAAAACTTCAAAACCAATCACTAAAAGTGAAAAATTACTCAAAAATCGAACAAATGTCCAATAATTAAAATCAAACAAGTTCCCAAGATAACTGTTAGCTATTGCCGATCTAATTGGTTTTGGGGTAAAGTTCTCACCTCAAGACCCGATGTTAGTGGGTTCAAAACCAGCCGGGGTTGACGGATTTTTCTTGAGCGATAAAAATCCGTAGCACAACTTACTTCGTAGTGGAAGTAAAGCCGTCAGTCCCATGTCGATTGTGGCATATAAGTGGCAAAATAAGCCCTTTCGCTATCACAAAAAAAATATTCTCGTGTGCTGATATAATCAGACGATTTAGAAAGTGCAAGTTAAATAGCTCAAATAAATAATCCTAAAAAAAAAAGTTAAGTGTTGTGACGTAAAATTCTATTTATTGCCCCGTTCTATGCATATTATTACCCATTTGAGATAAACAAACATGCTAACACTGATGGGGTAGATATGAGTAAGGTAAAATTAAGAGAAAGTTTACTCGCATTTGCGTGGAAGGAGAGTGTGAAATCATTTTGAGGCGGGGTGGGGTCGGGAATGGAACTCCTACCTCCCTCTCATTCATTCCCATGTCCACCACTGCTGGCAGAAAAAAGTTATGGTAAAAAATGAGTAAAGCTTGTTGCATTGTAAAGTAGCTTGAGCCGCACCAAACAATGATGAATATTAAATATAAGACAAGTTGTAGGGTGTAGGGGACGCGAGAAAAGACCAGTGATTTTGCAGTTTTTATAACAAAACTTTTTTTTGGCCAAAATAAATCAAATATTTCTCCAGTAGAAACATCAAATTTAATTTTCTTCACATGGTGACCTCAACATTTGTTGAGTATCTGCCAAGAACATGCCAGCATTAGATGAGAAACCTTTTAAATGAAGATAAGAAGTTGTCATTAAATTCCAGGACACTTTTGACAGATATTGAAGAACTGTTGTTACTTACTACCTTGCGAAGAAAAGTAAACCATTTGTACTAAAGCAATACACTGCCCTTGTCTCACGTCCCCTAAATCCTCACCTTAAACATCAAAATCAAACCATTAGCCCCTTTCAGAGTACTAAATTTACTGATTGATGTGGTTCAAACTATTTCACAATTCAACATACAATCGTGGTGTGATAACCTGGAGTCAACCTTTAAAAAAAAACCAATGGAATTGAGACCAAACCTTCGACACGGACTTGTCTACTTTTCTGCTGTCTGAATCCAACTCAAACTCTGAGTATTCATAAATGACTAATGTATATTAATTTGTAATACAAAATTTACTGTAGTAAAATGTTCAAATATAGATCACTTTCATGGGAAGCTTCTTTGGCATTGTGAATTTACAAATATTAATCCTAAAATAATAAAATTATATATTTATCATATATAATTATGATATTATAAACTTTAATTCTGTATCCGGAGTTGGAGTACATTTTTATCGGCTCCGACTCCCTAACCCTGATTGAGACTAGTAAAACCTTTTGAACATAATTTTTTTTTTCAGCTACTGTACTGATCCTAACTTCGTCGTTATTAAATGAGCATTTCAGAAAACCACACTTGGATAACTTTTCTGGTTCGAACATAATCTTGAATATAATATCCTGGACAATCCGGTCGCTTGATGTCCTGTGAGAATAATAGTATCAGGCAAACAGAAGCTGAAAAGAAAAGCCAACTATCGGAGTGTTCATCAAATCACCGCGGCCGTAGACAAAAGGCAATAAGGCCCACCCAACCTTCCTTTGTGTGGCAGAGTTAGCCCAGGTGATAACGCTATGCCGTGACTCAACCCAACTTCACAAACAACCCGCACGTGGCCAAGTTGTCATAACTGAACTGGAATAATGGCCGTTGAGTCACTACACTGTCATTGCCATTGCTGCGCTTGACACAAAAGGTTAGAGGTGATTAATTTTTAAGGGGAAACGGTTGGGTGGGGTGAGTCGAAAGGAACTTTATCAGTATATAGTTGTAAGATAAACGGTAAAACACTAGTAAGAGCAGTAGATCTAAGTCTACCCTTCGGGTTAGTATGAAGAACAGTTATCACGTTTGGTTGTTTATAAGTTAGTGCCTGTGTGCTGACTATTAGCGATTTATCATCATTAGTCATGAGTAACGCAGCATTTGATCAGAAACCTTTTAAATTAAAAGTTAAAGTACTGTTAAAACTCCACGATGTTCATAAACTGTTGAGATTACAATGTGTCTAAAATTAAACTAAGCTTATCTACTGAAACAATATTTGATTTATTTTGAAAAAAAAAATATTTTTTTTTCATAGAAATTTGAAAAAATACGTACTTTAACCCGGGTTACCTTCCATCTCATTTTTATTTAGCACAGTACATGCTCACGTTATACGCCTATGTACTAATCCAAGCAAATGTGTTAGGGATGAGGAAGGTTGAATTTAGAGGATGTTTACCAGCATTTGCGTAGAGAGTGAAAAACTGTTTAGGAAAATCACCATCAATACACCTGGCCGGGAAATGAACCCCGATATTCCTGTCATGTAACACCAACTAGACATTTAGTCTTTTTTTTTAGAGTAATCTGTCCCGTAATTGATAATCCACATTAAATCATTCTTTAATTTGTAAAATCAGTTTGTACATCACCGTGAACAGAATATTTTAATTAGGATTTTGATATTAATTATTTTAACTAAAAATTATTTCAGGTCAAGGTTCCCTGACCCTCGCCCTCTGTTACGTAGCTTTTCAGATCAATAGTAAATGTCATTATTTCACAAGGAAGATTTTGTGACACTAAAAGAGTGACTCAGATTTAATATTACTATTTAGAATCCATTTTAAATCTTGAATATAAATAATTTCCAAGAATTTTATAATACTTTATTAGTTTTATTTATGAAGAGTAACATTGTTTTTTTAACATTATAATTTAAGCATAATATCTGTGTTATGTAACACTGTCATGTACCCACTTTCTCTCCATGTAACACCATGTAAACATTAGAGCTTCCCCTTCTATCAACAGAGTTGTGGTTTATGGAGAACCCCAAGCAACATCCAAACATGCTTCATATACGTCAAACAAATGACGCGTGTAAAAACAGTCGTCCTAAAACTCGCACACCAAAAAACAAGCAACAGATGGCTGGTTGACTGTCGACAATCGGCTGGGAAACTTTATTATGTGCAGGTCCAAGAATTTGGATACAGCCGGCTTATCAAATAATGCTCAGTGAACTGACAGCATTTATACAGCCTATCTGGCCCGGGAGGCCCTTAGCAGACGTGATGCCCTGAGTAAACTTCATTTGAGGAGCCCCGAGCTATCTGCCTCACTACCTCCCCCCCCCCCCTAATTAATTAAAAACTCAATCTTGGTTCAATGTTGTTATAGTAGTTTGTATCTAAATTCCAATTTTCAGCTGTTTAAGTTATTTGGAAATGTCCTTAAAGAAAAATGCATATAATAATTAATGCTTGCAGTCGTGTTTGAAAAAAAACAAACATATAAGGGTTGATTTCTCTCCAACCCTTGGTTCTAATTTTTTGCCCAACGAACTTGATTTGTATAAATATACAAAGAACAACTTTGCCAGTTTTGAATTACCTCCATCATCCCCTAATCCCATTAGTTTAAGCATCCGGTTATCATGAAAGGGTAGAAAAACGCAGTACAAAAAAAAATGTAAACTTTCTAAATACAGAGTTCATATTAGAAGCCAAGTTAAAAGCTAACAGCCCAAGATTATACACTCAGTACTAGCACCTATATATTTACTAAACTGATAACAAGACAAACCTGTTTAGACCTATACATAATATAAATAATATTAACATATATTCTCTATCGCCACCTGAAATTGTTTTAGTCAACAACTCTAACCTCGATTGCCACCAAATCTCCTGGTATACGAATTCAAACAGATTAGATCAGATCGAATGAGCGATTGGTTAACCTCCAAATCTCGACTATATATACAGCCCCTATTCACAGGGACGAGCTTTTGACCCCCCCCCCCCCCCAAGAGCCGCCTCTGCCGACTGCCGAGTTTACCTCTGTCCTATTCTCCACTCGCTTTATTTTCTCTCTTTCTCATGCTTTTCCTCTCTTGGTTGTCTTCATCTTCCCCCTGCCTCTTCCGCCTCTTCGAAACACACGCGGTACAGTTTAGAACAGGCAGAGAGTTACATCAGCATTTTATTTCTGAACCAACTAAACACAGCCCTAACGGCGAAGGAAGGGTATATTTTTACCGTGATTTCTCATGGGAGTAGACCCGTCGTGTTCTTCCCGAGACGGTTGGCTCAGTAACAATCCCCCCCCCCCCCTCTTCTATCTTGATCAACCACTCATCCCCTAGGACTCGAGACCAATGTGTGACACACTCTCCTGTCGAATATTTTACTACAGTGATATTGCAAGGAGTCGCTCTTTACCTGCCGGGTTGCATTTGGTGATTTAGTTAAACAGTCCTGAGTTCTCTTTTTCTTGGTAAAGCCAAAAGTGCACACATCTTTTGTTGCTTTAATGGTGTGTATTTCTAGAATTTAGCAATTGATAACTAAAATATTTTATACAGAACCTTTTTTTTGTTTTTTGCCAAACTATTTTTTTACTTAAGCTTACTTAGGCTTGCTTGAAGATAAATGGGATTTTTTTTAGATCCGCTGGATAAAAGATTAAAACAAAATTTTAAGTAAAAAATTAATACAAGGGAAAAAACAAACACACACACATATATATAATTATGCTAGTGGTTTTAAGGATTAGGAAGGTTATATTTAAATAAAGTGTACCCACATTCGCATAGAAGGAGAGCAAGAAATAATTTTGGAAAAAACCACCCTCAGTACACCCGATCGAGATTCGAACCTCAATGTCCCCGTCATCGGCAGTCTAGTTTACTGCGAGAGTAGCGCCTTAGACCATGCGGTTACCGAAGTACGTCTTTCAGTTTTAACGGAGTGTACACACAAACCAAAGAACAACTGCACAAGGAAATAATATATACTTTTTGACGTCATGATGGATTTCAAACGAAACGTTTTATAAACATGTAGACCTATATATTATTAGCCTGTTCTTTAAAAAAAAAAAATTATAATTATAATAGAAGTTTGAGCAGTTGAGTTTATTTTATCGAGGAAGATTGCATGCAATGTGTGAGAAAAGAGCTAAATCGAAGTGCTAGGGATGTACAATAATCATCAAAGATTCCAAAACAGTGACTCACAAAATAGATCGCTCAACCAAGTAATAAGAGTTGTTTTTTAAACAGACAGTAACATCAGGATTGAGTGCATGCGGAAAAAGACGCTTTCTGCGATTAGATCAGTGCCAAGTGGATTTTGGCACTAACGGTTTCGTTTATGACTTAAGCGGGATGTTTATTTATAATGCAGCCTTGACTCTCAACAAGTGACAGAAAGAAATAAAGACTTTCAACATATTGGAATGTTACAACTCGAGTTGACATTCATGCACCACATTTTTAACTCTTTATGATTTAAATATACGACAGTTAGTTACACCCAAAGGAAATGTATGGTATTTAAATGGCTACACCACATGTGGTTCGACTAAGGACATATTTTTTACCTTTTTAATACTAAACGTTTATTAAGATACATTTATTAACTAGTGACACAAAAAACATATTATCTTTATGCATGCGTAAATCACGATATGAGGAGATACGATTCACTTAACCTAGGGTTGGCTCTCTGGGTTAAGTTTGTATATACAGGGCGTCCATAATATGAGGAACCCACTTTAGGAGTAGACAGGAGATACAAAAACTATGAAAAATGTTCATATGAAAACTTGTGTCCCATTTGACTTATTCCTGCTTATTACAAACACCTGGTATTTTGTAAAGAGTGTGGCATTCTACGACAAGACTATTACAGGCTTGCATTCTAGCCGGAGGTGGCCATTTTGAGCACTTCCTATAATGTTTATCAGCTCCATATTACTGGAGTACTAGATCGGAAACAAAGTCAAATGGAACACATGTATGCATGTACATCTTTCTTGTGTTTGGGTCTCGTATCCACCGTTAAAGTGTATCCACATATTAAGGTACACCCTATGTATGTATTTATTTATACATATGAATATATACATCTATATATACATACACACACACACACACATACAGAAACACTCAACCCACCTATGCTATAGCACATATCACCTGATAATGTAGTAGGCCTACGTAGTGTACCGTGTTAAGATAACATAGGTTTTTTTTCGTGCCAAGGATCAAGAGGTCTAAGGTTTAAGGATCGCAATAAACCAAATTGCCGAAGACGGGTAGGTAGGTCTAAATTCGAATCTCGTCCGGGTGCAATGTGGGTGATTTTTCTATACTCTCTTCACGTTGATACGGATGCACTTTCTCTAAATCAGCCCTATACATGCCTTAATCATAAATTAGGCAGTTAAATAACCCTTTTGCCACCCACACTGATGGGGACATGGACAAGGCATCAGTCTCGTCTTTTACAATCCACCGGCGAGGAAAAAGTCGAGGTTCGAATCACGCCTATGTGTAATGAGGTGGTTTTAACTAAATGGTTCTCCACGAATGAACTAAAACCATTAAAAACATAATTTTTAATATTCCGAGGTGATATTAATTCTACTTCTACGCGTTCTATTGGAGTTTTGGGCTATCCGCCACTTACATCAATAAGAGTAAATAGGATGAGGGAGGTTAATTATAAAGACGTGCAAGAGTATTCGCCTGGAGACATGAGAGGAAACCAAAGTGAAATATACAATATGGAAAAATATACACCTAGTTCACCCAGCCAAGACTCGAATCTATTCTCGATGACTCGGATCAGCGCCGAGCACACCAGCCAGAACAACTCGCTGGCGCTGAGATTCGAGCTAGAAACAACGCGACCGGTATTGTATCAACTTAAGTTATTTACTCAAAAGAATTATGACAATGAGAAGAAATAATATTTGTAATATAACATTAGACAATCGAGGTCTAACTCAAGGACAGCAATTTTTTTAATTTGTATTTGTTTATACATTATAAATAATGTTTAAATAATGTCTAGCTTATTCTTAGTGAGTTGTTTCCAGTTGGAAATTCAAACAAATCAACTTTTTTGCTGATCCACTTCGGTGGCCATTCTCGCAGTAGACTAGATTACCGATGACAGGAAGATCTGGGTTTAAATCCCGGTCAGGTGTAGTGAAGGTGTTTTTTCCTAAATTGTTTTCCACTCTACTTTCACGCAGATGCAGGTATGCTACATCTTAAATTTAACCTTCCTCATCCCTAATATATTATCGTAGTTAATACACACGGGGGATAGATTTTAAATGTTAAGTACTATCCTTAGGTTACAATTTTATATTTGTTAAATTACACTAATTAATGGTCACTTAAACACAACTTAAGGAGCTCTCATCGACACAACAGCTAATAAAATATACATTTTTAGGTGTGGATTTTCTTTATCACCGCGTATTAGGTAGGCATACTAACCGTTCAGGTTATACACTTGTATACTAATTATGCTAATGGTTTTAGGGATGGGTAAGGTAATATTTATAGGAAGTGTACCCTGATTTTCGTAGAGGACGAGAGGAAAACCATATCTTTAGAAAAACCACCCTCAGTACACGCGAGTGAGATTCGAACCTCAATCTCACCATTCTCAGCAGTCTAGTCTACTGCGAGAGTTACGTCTTAGACCATTCGGCCACCGAAGCGGATAATCTCATAGTTGGGAACCAAAGAATTATGTTAGTTTATTTTTCAATTATCCAGAGAAATGTAAAATAATATGGTGTGACGTGAAACAAGTCTAATGTGATAAATATAAGGACATCAGATAGCAACGCAACCCCCTACATCGGATCAATGGAAACTAAATATAAAATATATAAAAGGTTAAAAGTTCGATTTACGATTAAAAAAACATAGAACAACAACTAGGCCTTCTTCTAACGCTTAACGTTGTGCGATATTGTTACGTAAGTAGTACTTTGCACATTTTACAGTAAATGCCCATTAAATAAACCAAGCTTGGTAATCCTTGAATGAAATATTTTAACATTTTGGGAAACGCATGCTATTACTCGGTCATTAAGTTATTGACATCTCGCCTGGTTTCAAGGAATATTAAACTCAGAATATACAAAACAATTTTACCAGCTGTTTTCTGTGTGTGTGAAACGTGGTCTCTTACTTTACAAGACGAAAAGAAGTTAGGGAGTTCGAAAACAAGGTGCTTAGTAAGATATTTGGTCTAAAAAGGGACGAGGCTATTGGTTAGTGGAGGAGGTTACATAATGATGGATTACATACCTTGTAATCACCATAATATATTGTTAGGATAATCAAGTCTTGTAGATTACGATGGGTAGGACATGCAGTGTGAATGGTAGATTCAAGAACCTTGTTGAGGGTATTGGCTGGAAAACCCATCGGGAAGAGATCAAAGAGAAGAGATAGTCGCAGATGGGAGGATAACTTTAGAATGGACCTGAAAGAGATAAGGAAAATGAGGTAGATTGGATAGAACTAGCTCAAGATAGGGATAGGGTGTAATGAGGTGGACTGGATAGAACTAGCTCAAGATAGGGATAGAGTCTGGATAATATAGTGGATATAAACTAGCTCAAGATAGGGATAGGGTTTAATGAGGACTGGATAGAAACTATCTCAAGTTAGGGATAGATAAAGTACTTAAAAAAAACTTCCGTAAGTTGGATTTTGATCCCCCCCCTCCCTCTCCACCGTAAGAAAAAGTAAGAAAACCTTGAAACACCTCCCCCCCGAAAAAGACTCTTAATTTTAAGACGATCCCTCACCACTTAAAATTTAAGCTATACGACATAACCGGTCTCAATTTATTTTTATTTTATTTGATGAAAAGTTGAAAGGAGTTTGTTGGTTAGGCCATGGCCCTGAAAAGAGTATGCGACTGGAGAGATGTTGGGAGACACTTGTATATGCGAATAATTTTCCTTGACGAGACTTTGAACTGGAAGACCGGGATTCGATCTCAGAGAGATTTTTTATTTGAGGTGTTTAAAGTGCACTTTCTTTCTAAACTAACTGATTCTATCAGCACACGACTCTTATAATCTAACTTAAATATAGCACAGACCCGACACCCAAACCCCGGCCGATAGCACATTACTGTGAAAGGGGAAACCCACATATCACCCATGAAAAAATGTTCGGCCATGCCAGAAATCGAACCCGGGATTTTAAGTAGTCACGCTACTAAGATAAGCTATCGGACCCCCGACAGAGTACAATGAAAATAATATTTACCATGTTGTGGTTTCTCATATCGCCCACACGATCACTGGTGCATTTCCTTAAAATACACTCTTCTCATATTGTTATTATTATTATTATTATTAGCACCGCGTCTTACTACCCATTCAGGTTATACGCACTTACGCTAATGTGTAATGGTAGGGTGATTGTGAGATGAAATGGAGGAGCTACAGTTTAACGTGGAATCCGAACCACGGTAGAGGCCTGGCATTCCCCACATTCACAAGTTGTGATTAATACACGTCTTGTCAGAGGTGAAGGAAAGGTTTGGTAATCAGATAAATCTGTGCCGGGACCGAGGATTGAACCCCGGACCCCAGCACGGAAGTCCGACACCTTACTCTTCTCATATTGTTTTATTAGTTCCTGATATCTATTGGTGGTACTCTGTCGTATCAATATAATGATTAATTAATATCAATACACAGTCTGCAAATAATTGTAAATTACGGCAGTAAAATGTTATCATTGCTAATATCAAAAGAATAGTATTTTCCGAAAAAGTGTATTTATACCCAAATCCTACTATACACACCCATGCTGGAGAGTGGCGTGTCTTCCACCCCTGAAATAGAGAGGGATGGCGAGGGGAGAGAGAGAGAGAGAGAGGGAAGATAAGGAGGGGAGGGTGAAGGCTGGCTGCACTGTTGCTAGGCTCACCAAAGCTACGAACTGCAGCCAGTCGATAGCTCACGTCACGATGCTGTGCGTCTGTCCGATCCGGTTAGCCGCATCTGGGATGTTGCACGTGGACATGAGTCAACCTAGCCGTCTTAAAAATAGGGCTCTTTGAACAAAATGATAAAAATCCGAACGAGTGTACACTCATAGACACAAAACAGAAATCCCTCCTTCATATGTGCTTTCTAGTGTCAGTTCTAGCCAACTAATGTAAGAATCAAGTAGTGCAAGCAATGATGAAACTACTTGGTACTTTTACAAGAGAGTAGGAAAGGATCAACATTAAACGCGCGTTTGGGCTACATCATTTGTAGTCCAGTTTGTGGGAAGATTAGGCAGTACTAATATATCGTAGCCCAGGGGACGCTCAAATGTACTGATCGTAAATCCTTTCCGTGGAGGCTCTTTCCATGTCCCGATGTGATTAGGTGATAGTGATAGTGAGTATGGTGGTGTGGAACCAGTAGAAACACTTAAACCTAACTTAAGCCTAATTAACCAAGCCCTGGTGACCGTTGGGGTGGTTCACCTTTCGGAAAAATCACCCAAGGTAACAGCCGGGAATCGAACCCGGGACCACTAGGCTCGTAACCATACACTGACTACTACTACACCACGGGTCCGGTTTCATTAAACAGTACATTGCAGCTATTAGGATAAATAGATGCTTTAGATTTGTTGGGCAAGGAAGTAAGGAAGATGTTGCAAGAAATTCAGATATTTGATTAGAGGCTAGTAAGGAAATAGCCTTAGAAGGGAACGCTGAAAGACTACGTATATGATCAACCATAGAACACAGATTGAGGACGATAATTTAAAGATGAATTCGAAATTATATCATTTTACATGGTTAATGAGTATAAATACTAAGGAACACTTTTTAACTAGAAATAACAACAATAGAGTAGAAATTAGGAAAAGAATAGAGTCAGGAAATGCATGCTATTAGTGGGTCAATAAGTTTTTGATATCTCTCCTGATTTCTAGGAATATAAAACTCAGAATATACCAAACAATTATTTTACCGGTTGTTCTTTATGAGGTGTGAACCGTGGTCTCTTATCTCGCATGACGAAAGCAAATTTAGGATTTTTTTAAAACAAGATGCTCAGAAAGATATTTGATCCAAAAAGAAATGAGGTTACTGGGAAGTCGAGGAAGTTACATAATGATGAGTTACATACCATGTACGCATCACAAGACATGGAAGTCTCGTAGATTACGCTGGGTGGGATATGCAGAGCGAATGGGAGAATCAAGAACCGTGTTCAAGGTGTTGACGGGTAAACCCAATGAGAAGAGACCAGTGGGAAGACCTAGACGCGGGTGAGAGGAAAACATGATCTTGAAAGAGATTGTGTGTAATGAGGTGGACTGGATAGAGCCAGCTCAAGATAAAGTAGGTGGCGTACTTTTGTAAGTGCGCCAATGAACTTTCGCTTTCCTAGTGTCATGGATTAAGTAAGTATGTAAAGTTTGTTCACGGTAAGAACTGACTTCTGAAAGGCCTTTTTCCCTACCATAAATCTATTATATAGTAGGATATTGGTAGGAAAAAAGACCTTTCAGAGAGTAATTCCTACCGTGAATGGAGTATAAGTACTTTTACATGTTATATTTTATAAATACATTTATTTTTCACTGCCAATAAATCATTATCATGAAATAATAAAACAGTTTTACAAACAAAACCAATAGGAAGATCTCCTTTGATGCCAAAGTTAGTCCTAACTAGCATAAAATACGGAAAATGCTGTTTCTAAATGGGGTTAAGTTTCCACAGTAAAACAATTAAAATGGTATTGTTTTAAAATCCCAACTCTCCCATGTTTTCTCCTCTGCCTTGTACAC
>JBCFYV010001001.1:16817426-16834474 GCA_039000515.1 Timema cristinae | reverse complement strand
TCAGATATTATTATATGCCCCCACTCCCATCAACTGCAAATCTTGGGTGTGAACATAGACCTGTTAATGAGTGGCGTACACAGTGACAGAGGGTATGCTGAGGATCCGATTTTGGTACAAATTAGCTTAAAGACTACCATTTGCCTCTTTGGAAATAAAAATTTTTCCTGGGGGAGAAACCCCCAAACCCCACTTTCTTATCCCCCTACTTCAAATCAAATTTGCAAATATTACAGTAATTGAAATATATTTTTTTTTTTTGCAATTTTCAATTACTATGTAAAAAGACAACCCCTCCCCCACCAGCTCAAAATCCTGGATGCGCCCTTGGTGTCTAAGTTAATGAGGATGGAAAGGGAGAGGATTCCAAAAAGATTATTGGATATAAAGTATGTAGGGAATACTTTTTCCCCCTGGTTTGTTTGGCTCGGTATTTTAACAATTTTTAAATCCAGTCTATTCTATGCTACGTTTGATATTTCCTTTTTTTTTTACAATATATCTTTTTATTATTTAAAGTATTATTACAAACAGGCTAAGCACCTTAATACTACCTTACCTTAACTCCCTATGTTAACCCGCCTACCCTATATTAAATTAACTAAACCTTATTATTAAATAGATGTTCATCGCTGGGATCTCTACTTTAAGCTCGACGGTGACCAGGGGGCTGCCAAACAGCCACCTTTTTCCATCTTGACCCAGGGGCCCAACTGCCGAGAGAAAGGATCAGCAGGTTTAAGGTTCTCTCCTGTGTCCGGGTGTTGTCACATCTAAAGGTTTTTTTTTTTTAAATTTTCTGCTAGAAAGTCAGTCCTTCAGATTGTTAGGGCATCCCCAACCTCCCTCAGGAAACCAAGGAAGAGAGTGTAGGAGGGATAATGGTGGAAGGACAGAGGGTGATAGAGTCATTCTACTAAACAGACCCGGCCACAGGCTGGAAACAGTTCATGATGAAGAAGAGGTTAAGTTTTAAATGAATATATTTATTAAATTTAAGTTCAGTTTGATTCGATACTTGGAAGGGTTTTGAGATGCCCACTTGAGTTTTGGGTGAAAAAAACTACAGACTCTTAAAATGTATTTATAATTTTTTTTTAAATGATAGATAATACTAATTAATAAAAATTATATCCATAAGTGAAATACCTCTGTCTTCTTGTCTTTAAGCATAGTATCCAGCTTGGACATGACAAACTCGCAAATAACACATTGTGTGGATTCTCCCACTCGTCTCCCTTGTACTCTCTCTGGAACCACGAGTGAATCCTCCTTCCTTTGCACTGACACCTTAACACCGTCACCTTGCGCCAACACATGGGCCATAGGCATTGAAGGGATATCGTTGCTCACTATAATACAAGAGATTGAACAGAGATCTAGCGATCATTCAAATATCAAGATAAGTGAACTAACTTAAAGGGATGAGACCTTAAAATACTTGAATTCTTAAGGATGTATGAAGATTCAAGAAAATATAAATTTCAGATAAAATTATTTTTTCTTTCAAATTTTGTATTATACTGTTTATTGGTGGTTCAGCCCGAATATAGTTATAGGACAAACTTAGCAACCAGATAGCATAACATGAATCCAACACTTAATTGAATGTTAGCATTTAGTTACTATCGCCATTCCATCTTGTGTTCATAATTTTTTTCAAGATTAAGATTCTTAAAATAGTGTATTTAACCTAGCTTTAATTATTAAATTATAAAAGGTGGTAAAGTGATTCAAAAATGAGGTGGCCCAATGGCTAGATAATTTTATAATAAAGGAAATTGATAAAACTAAAGAAAAAGGAAAAATAAACTACTAAGAATAAAATAAATTTGATGAAGAAAGCCCACCTAGGGAAAGAGGAAAGATGTGGGAAGAATCCAATGCACAAAGGTGACATCTTCTTCCTTTCTTCTGTCTTATATAGTAGAAGTAGTCACACGCACATTTTAAACACAAATATAATAATATTTCGGCATTGTTGCCTTTATCAAACACAAAGAAGAAGAGAGTACAAATAACACAAACAATGGATTACTCTTGTTTGTGTTATTTGTACTCTCTTCTTCTTTGTGTTTGATAAAGGCAACAATGCCAAAATATTATTATATTTGTGTTTAAAATGTGTGTGTGACTACTTCTACTATAGAAGACAGAAGAAAGGAAGAAGATGTCATCTTTGTGCATTGGATTCTTCCCACATCTTTCCTCTTTCCCTAGGTGGGCTTTCTTCATCAAATTTATTCTTATTCTTAGTAGTTTATTTTTCCTTTTTCTTTAGTTTTATCAATTTCCTTTATTATAAAAAGGTGGTAAAGGAAAGAGGGATGAAAAAATGGGAAACAAAAAAAGAGAATTAACACAATCTGATTTTTACAATGAAAAGAAGAACACAGTTCACAATGCTGCCAAAGAGAAAGAGAAATCTATTAACTGTGTGTCCAGTGGGAACAATGAAAAGTGTGAACCATGTTCCTCTTTTCATTGTAAAAACCAAATTGGGTTCATTCTCTTTAATTATGTTTCCATCCCTCCTTCTCCTCAAGCTAACAATGGTTACATATCACAGTACTAATAATCAAGGTGTGTTAAGTACTGATGAAGATATGAAAATAAATCAAAATAATAGTTTATAAATATCAACTTACATATCTCAATGGAGCTCTCGGTAGCTATTTTTGTGGCCTGAGGATCACAAAGCTTAAGGTAAGTGCAGACCTCCTGTGGGGTGAAGTCGGCCACAATCATGTCCACTAGCTCCTGAGCGTATTTGTCAACAAAGTCCTTGCACTCTGAGATTAGAGACTTGGGCAGATCGTGCATAAAATATCCAGCTCTTCCCTTATATTCTCCTGATACATTAGACACCACATTTTACATTGCATACGACTAATTTTACATTATATTAGAATTAGAATAAAGAAAATATGGATAGAAACATATAAAAGGGAACAATCAAGATAACACAGTTCACAGTTTACATTGCTGCCAGTGGATAAAGAGGTAATGACCGCCTCTTGAAGAAAATCAATCATTACCACCCAATCTTTTAACCCAGGTTTCATTATATCGAAACTCATTAAGAGGGAGTGTGAAACGTGCAACATAACTTCCTAAATGAGGAAAAGTAGGTCATGAGATTGGGTGATAACAAACTATTTTCTTCAAGAGGCAGCCATAGCCTCTTATTCCAGTTGCAGCAATGTAAAGTTTGAACCGTGTTCTTTTTTAATTGTAAAAGCCATAGTGTGTTCATTCCCTTGTTTCTATTCATGCTTTACTGTGTAAGCTATTTAATTTACATGATGCTGGCAGTTTTACTTATAAATCATTTGGTAATTTAGAAATTACTGAAATTAATATCAAATTTCACAATAATAACATATTAGAGCTTTAAAACTATTTTCAATGTTTAAACTAATTCAATATTTTAGTATAATTTGAATTAGTCTTGATTGAAGTTGTAATGCCATAACAAGGCAATAAAAATAAAATTAGCTAGGTAGATCACTAAATATTTGAATAACCATTATTTTTACAAATCTTACATAGTTCCTTTCTAAAATTATAAATCTCAGTTTAATTAAAAGTTTAACAATAAGAATATGTATTGATTATTTTCAAACTTAAAAGATATTTAAAACTTGTATATATATGTAAAACTACCATTTGTTTATATTTAGTTATAGAATTATGTTGGTTAACCTTTCCATGGTCGGTGATGATCAACAGTGTATAAATATTTTACCAAACTTAACACATTAAAAAAAAGGCATCTACTATTCCATACTGTAAACTATAAATATTATTTTAACCATTTTATGTTTAATTTTAAAGTATGAACATCAATTGCTATGCATTATAAATTGAAAATGAAATAAATTCTATTCAAAGCCCATATATGGCACATGTGAAACTGCACACAGAGGAATGGAATTGGAACCGAAGAAGTGATTATGCACAATTATTACATTAAGAACTAATAAATGGAATAGGAAACATTTTAGATTTCTAACCAATTGTAATTCTTAAGTTTTCCGGGTAATTAAAGCTACAGAGGCTTATTTTGGGGAAATATTAACTCATTATTTCGATTTTATTAACTATTTTTGGTTAGTGTAATTGTAATGTCTTCAAAAGACATTAGTGTTGAAATAATTTTATTTTTATTCGAGTGTCAGTTATTTTTAAATCATGTTTTTTTAAAGAGTTATGGTAAAATTTCCATTTTTTAAAATTCTTTTCAAGAGTGTCATTCTTAATTTAAGAACATGTGTTGTTTTCACTGGTGACATTTTAAATATACTATTTTACTTTTAAAATAAACAAATACTAATGTTAACATTTTAAAATTATGAATATACTCAAACTAGAGAGCTTTATATATATATCAAGCTCTCTGGTTCAGAGTATATTCATAATTTTAAAATATTAGAATTAGTATTTGTTTATTTTAAAAGTAAAATAGTAATATATATATATATATATATGAGTTTGGGATTTTTAAATACTTAAAAATACGAATGACACTCATATTTAAAAATAGTAAATACTTATATATACATACACACTCGCAAGCTTGGTTTTTTTGAGGAGAATATTTCAAAAAGCTTCCCACAAGATTTTATGTAAAAGGTCTTACCTCAGTCTTATTGTCCTTAAGTTTGACAATAACTTCCTGGACCGCAAATAGGCAGAGAGGGCAGGTGGGGCTGTCTTGAACTCTGGTGTTAAGGTCGAGAAGCAATCCTTGTCCAGGGCAGATCGACAGCTTCGGGCAAAGCTGAGAGGAAACAATAACCTTGTCTGGCCTTACTTAAATATGTGGCATTCTCGTGGGGTAGGTAAATTTATTTCCCTGACTACGAGTGAAAATGTCCTTTATGCTAGATACCTTTCTTATCTAAAGTTTACCTGGAAGGTTTCTCTTACATAATTATTGAACTTGATACATTGAAAATTTCACTGAAAGAACCAAATCTGACAGATAAAAATGTTACTAGAAATAACCTAATCTGACAGATAAAAATGTTACTAGAAATAACCTAATCTGACATAAAAATGTTACTAGAAATAACCAAATCTGACAGATAAAAATGTTACTAGAAATAACCAAATCTGACAGATAAAAATGTTACTAGAAATAACCAAATCTGACAGTTGAAAAAGTTACTATAGTCCATTCGCCATAGGAGTGGTGGTAAATGACCGATAATAACATATGTAAAAACGGTTACAAGAAAAGCAAAATTAAAACTCTTTTTTGTTGTGAAAGTTTTGATTGCCATAACTGACAGCAATTCATTATATTATCTTGCAGATAATATGGTTTGGCAAATGGATTATGAGAATAAATTTGGTAACTATTACTAGCTGTCAGTTACCACCACTCCTATGGTAAAGAGACTATACATAGATCTACTTTCATATATTCATATGCCAAGTTAAGTGATATGGCTCTCAGTTTTTATAGACATTATAAATACATATAAGATAACCCTACTATTATAGGAGGTTAGAAGGGCCAGGCTTATACACCAGAAAACTCCAGGACCTGGAACATATCACAATAAAAACACAACCAAACACATAATTATTTAATTTTCAAGGTACTTCAGTCCCCATCTGCAGCATAAGAGACTAAAACACAGACTAGGCTATGGTAGCATTATTAGAGGTTGATTATGATTACTTAAGAATCTGTTGCCGATTTCTTGATTCAAAAACGCAAAGTCCAAGCCTAAACCTTTTTGTGAATCAGGAAACAGAACAAACAACAGGATCCAAGTGATCATGATCAACCTATAAACATGATGATGCCATAGTCTAGTCTGTGTTTTAGTCTCTTCTGCTGAAAATGGGGACTGATGTAGCCTAAAAGATAAATAAATGTGTGTTTGGTTGTGTTTTAATTGTGAACTTTGAGGCCTACAGTTTTCTGGTAAGTGTGTATTGTATGTAGGCCTTGCCCTTCTATCCCCTTTTCAATGTTTGATTTAATACAGCCGTTTGGCGCCATATTTTCACTATTAATACAGTAAAATTTTATCAACTTTGACAGTTAAAATATTTGTTTTTGTAAAATGAAATAAGACTGTAATCACCCTTCACTTTTTAATTTATTTATTTTGCGAATAATAAAAAACTTGTTGAGGTTGATAAATTGTAAACGATAAATGAAAAATCAAGGGTCAAAGTTAAAGAATCAAAAATAAGAATGGTGATACATCTAAAATCTAGTTCTTACCTGTGAGGGGTCTATTTCCTGAGCCAGTAATGCCACCGCAGCATCACCATAAGTTTCCACGAAGCTGCGGCACTGCTCGCTAACGGAGGAGGGGAGTTCATCACAAGCCTTTTCTACCTCCTTCTTAATATCCTCCTAGAGAAAATATGGCTGGTGTAAAGTCAAGAGAAATAATGGATTGTTTAAATATTTAAATCCTTAAATAGATTTGATTGGAAAATATTTTATAACCTTTTTTCCAAATATATAATTGAAATAATTTTTAGGTTTATTATGATATTTATTGGTTGTTAATTATCTTCTACAACTACTTTTTATAATGTTTCTAAAATGGACTCCCTTCCATCTACTTTTTCTCGAAATAATTCCAACTCATCTAATAATAATAAAAAAAAATGCCTAAAATTAATTTTGGCCAATCACTAAAATCCAATAATGTGAACAACACCAAGAGTGTTACACAACCACTATCTGGGCCACTGTTTGTGTCAGCCAGCATGAAGAAGAATTTACGTTGATGTTGCGTCAGAAAATAAAGTTAACTAATCCCAAAACGTGCGAGGATCTGCTGGTTCAGCGTTTAAGTGTTCAAAATTTGTTGCCTGCAAACAATATTAGGATTAGCTTGTTTTCACCTTTATATACCGCTTGAACTGTGGTCTAGTGGTCAGAGTTTTTGGCTACAGATTCAAAACTTCCGGGTTCGATCCCTGGCGCTTACAGATTTTCTGTGAAGCAGTGGGTCTGAAATGGGGTTAATTCAGCCTCGTTGGACACTTGAGCTACTTGAAGGAAAAAGTAGTGGCTATGGTCTAGCTGAGTTTAAAGGTTGGAGGATTTAATGTATTGATCACATGAGACCCTCTATCTGTAGAAGTTGGCACTATCTTAAACAACATATGGCGGGCGCTTGGTCAGTATGGCTCGATTGCAACCTTACACCATGGAGTAAAATATTAAATCCTACAGTTGTCTCAGAAGTGTGAGCCTGTTGAACACATGCACTTACCTCCGTGGCTGGCTGCGTTATAGCTTGCTGGAGGTAGTGAAAGAAGTACTCGCAAAATGTACACAATTGCTTATTGCCAACATTCAGGATGCTCATAGGTACCATAAGGCGCTCAATAGGGAGCTGAACTCTCGAAGGGTCTGACACTTTCACCTCTAGAAGAGGAAATATAACAAGTGAGATTAATGACAAACATTTAATCTCTATTAAATCAATAAGAAACATCCTTTATTATCAAAGCGTGTTATTCAATTACTTCTGAATTATTTTCATATTTATAAATATTAATTTGTAATGTAAATAACACCTTTGAATGGCAATAATTGAACACACACTAGAGTATTTTAGCTGTCAATAAATTTATTCGCGAAGCTTCGCAATTGTCAAAGCAAGTCGTGCCCCCCCCCCCTTTTTTTTTAACCAAGTCAAAGTTTCAAAGTTTCAACTCACAATCCTATAACTAAGTGTACTAGAGTTTAAATCATTGTAATGAAAATTAAACAACCTGAGTGGTCTGAAGAAAGAGGAACCCATGTCCAAGGGACATTGTCATCACCCACATTATCAATCTTGTGTGGGCTGGACTCCATCGATTCAATTGTCTTCATTGGGAGGAGTGGCCATATTGGGACCTGGAACATATTACATTTGTATTTCACTTCATTAAGATGCTAACGTGCTAGTATCGTGTTGAGCTATACTGCGAGGACAGGGAAATCAATGTTCAATTCTCGGTCGGGTGAACTGAAAGCGGGGGAGGGAGGGATTGTTCCTAAATGGTTTCTCATTCTCCCTCCATACAAATGAGTGTTCACTTTATCTAAATTCAAACCTTCCTTATTCCTTACCATTAGTGTAATTAGTACCTGAACGGTAGTAATGTGCAGTGCTAAAATAAGGATCAATTATGAATGGAATGCCCCAATTGGCCCAGTTTGAGCTCTGCATCAGAAAAATAGCTCCGAAAACAGTGGTGAAATAAAAAAATTCTCAAATCCAATAGAATTTGGGCAAATTTATGTTTAGTAGGGGTGTGGGAGTAGGCATTTCCATTTCAAGTCAAGTTTGAATCGAGTTTGAATGATTTTTTTTGGGGTGATATAAATCATGAGTCCGAGAACAGATTTTTATAACAAATTTTTTTTAATTATAAGCACACAAATTTGAATTCTTATTTTTAAATTAGAAAAAAGGAAATTGAGAGACTTTATCTGTTATGAAATAATATCTTCAAATTAATCAAATTTTGAATATGAGGAGGGGGGAAAAAATCAAACGTTCTTAGTACTCAAATTTTTCAATTTTGTAAAAAAAATGTATGTCTAGTTCAAGCAACTAATAAAACTAAACTCAAAACTTGAATATTTGAATACTCTCACAGTCCTAATATTTAGTGCATATCACGTGACCATTAGTTAGTTGGCTTTTGGTTGCATCTTAAGATAGAATAAAAAGATGCAAGATCAATGTAATAATGAGGTTCCAGAAACTTTTAAAGAGACGTAGTCTTGAAGTGAGCTATGCCCACGCATAATAAATGTAGCAATAGAATCGTTAAAATAGTATCTCTTAGAATTATATATATCTTACTAAACAAAAACACAAATACGTGCTTATTAACAAGAGCCCGAATTTTTGTAATTACATATTTTAATTCCACCAGTAATAAATGCGAAAAGTGAAATGTCAGCGAATTAGATTGTTTGGGACTGTATTTTTATTTTTTATATTTTAATGAATTTTACATATTTTTTATCATCCACGTTGATGGATGTATGGTCTAAGGCGCTACTCTGCCAATGAGAGGAAGATTATAGTTCAATCATGGTCAGGTGTACTAAGGGAGGCTTTTCCTAAATCGTTTACCACTCAAGCTCTCCATGGAAATGCAGATACACTTCCTTTAAATTCAACCTTTTTAATCCTTAATACATTAGTGTAATTAGTCCATAAGTGTATAGCCTAAACGGGTAGTAAGATGCAGTGCTAAAAAAAAACCTTTTGCTGTGTAAGGTTCTTCCTATGAATATAATTTTTACCAATGAAACAAAAAATGTAATCCTTTGGTTCCGTAGTAGATCACAAAGGATTTTCCTTCTCTAGAGTGTATCCCTAGATCAATAAGTCTGGCCACCCCTGCTCTAAAGTATCAGTAAGAGAAGCATTAAAATAGATTAAATTATTGTTTTGACACCTTACCTGAGATCTGTCGACTGTTGTGTTCTTACACAACTCAACGAGATCGCAAACTTCAACTGGGTCTAGGTTGTTGACGAGATAATCGTAGGCGAGTTGGTAATACTGATCTACCAAGCTTAAGCACTGGAATCATAATAACAAATCACTAAAATATAAAATGCGTTTCCATCTAAAAAATATTAAGAGTATTTGTATTTTTTCCAAGAAAGTATAGGAAAGAGTACGCACTACTTTAGGGCTAATGGATATAGGTAAGATTGGCTCCTTAAGGAAACCAACTGTTGAATTCCATTTTTTGTTTTTTTTTTTAAAGATATTGATTGCATCCCACTTTTTTTAAATAGATATCACGATGAAACCTGCCATGGTGGCGTAGTTAGCTAACGCACTAGTTTCATGTTGAGCTAGACTGTTGATGATGGGGTTATCGAGGTTCGAATCTTGCTTGGGTGAACTGGAGTGGTTTTTACTAAATGGTTTTCCATTCTCCCTCCACGCAAATGCGGGTTCCTTTCCTCTGTATTCAACCTTCCCAATTCCTAACCCTTAAGCGCAATTAGTGCTTAAGTGTATAACCCGAATAGGTAGTAAGATGCGGTGCTAAGTATCTAGGGATGAAACCCTCAACTCCTTGAACCCTAGAATACTTAAGAATACTAGAGATTCGAGATTTAAATCCTTGGATTGTTTTTTTCCAATGTTTCAATTGAAATTTGTGTTTGCTTTAATTGTTTATGTTTTAGAGAGCAACCGACCTCAGACTTAAAAGACCTGGTCTGCTTGCATAGTCCCTCCAGCACTTCTCTGAATTCCAGTTCTGTCGTGTTGGCAACAAGAATGTTCTTAAGGTGCACCACCAATTGTTCACACAACTCGCATGGGACGTCTTCTTTCAACTGTTGTACAAAGCCAACTGGGATTTGTGTGTCACCTCCACTACCTAAAAAAAAAGGGAGCATATATGGAGGAGAAACACTCTTAAAAAAGTCATCCTAACACTGGGCTTTGCCTATCAGTTTTCAATGGGGACAGACATTACCAGAGCCCCCCTTTAAGGTAATTCGACCATTGGCAAGTTAATGCACAATTTTAACAAGTGTTTATAAGCTATAAATAGCGATTCAACTCTGTCACCCATAAGCACTAAATAGTTTGTCACCCACCTTTCGTACCTTAATCTATCCCCTTCTCCCCCTACCGCCCCTCATGCACGCACATACGCGCACATACACACACCATATACATAAGTGCTATTTGTGGGGTTACAGGTAAAAAGGGCTTACATTATTTTATTATCTATTATAGTGAAGTTTTATAAAATTAGTAAGAATATAAGCAAATACTTGAAAATTGAAATAAATACTCTCCACGATCACAACATACAAATGCAAGTGTTTATATCTCTTAAAGAAAAACCACATAGCGCTTTTTGAGGTAGTTTGTAATAATTTTTTTATCTAATATGTGTAATTATGTACTATGCAATACTGTAATAAAACAGTGCAGAAACACTGTACAATAATGTAAAGTGAGTGATAGTGAAGGAAGACAACCTGAAAGGATTGTTGGGTTAGGCCTAACCTAACTATCCTTTCAGGATGGCTTCCTTCAGTATCTATTTTTAATTACAAGTGAAGAGGGTATACACTTCACACAAACAATAAATAACTCAATTTTGAATTGGAATTTAAAATGGAGCAATATTCAGTGTTTGTGTATCCCTTCTTCCTTTTTTGTTTGATAAAGGCAACAAAGCCTAAATGTGTTTAAAATGTGTGTGACTACTTCTACCATAGTTAAGACAGAAGAAAGGAAGATGTCACCCTTAGACATTGGCTTATTCCAACATTTTTCCTACCCGCCTCGGTGGCGTAGTTGGCTAACGCGCTAGTCGTGTCGCGCTCTACCATTGAGGACGAGGAGATCGAGGTTTGAATCTCAGTCTGGTGAACTGGGGGAGGGTCCTAAAATTGTTTTCCACTCTCCTTCCACGCAAATGTGATTTCACTTCCTCTAATTCAACCTTTCCAATTCCTAATTCATTAGTGTAATTAGTACTTAAGCGTATAAACCCGAACGGGTAGTAAGACGCGCTGCTAAATAATAATAATAAATAAACATTTTTTCTCTTTCCCCTAGTTGGGCTTTCTTAGTTAAATTTACACCTATTAGTTTATTTTTATCAATATCCAATTATTATAAAATGTTTGTAAGCAGATTTTTTTTAGTTTTCTCAGCCACGAGAAGGTACAGTCTGTTGTGCATTTAGAAGCTAGAGTACATGTGAAAATTTGGAAGGTAATGACAACATTAGATTAGATTACCTTTATTTCCTCTTTTCATATAAATAGACACAAGTCAAGAGGACTTAGTTTCTTTCTCCTAAGTGTATGCACAGGCACACTTGTAACACAACAGTAATACTATTGATCCTAAGTTCCAATGACAAAGTGAGTTTACCTGTATCCATCCTATAGTTCGCACTCCTGTCTCTTACACTACTACCTGTATTGTTCTGCCACGCCCCCTGTTTCTGTTGCTAATGACTACCGGCCTTGAGAAAGTGAGGAAGGGAAGGAAGAAAGTAGGACAAAGTATGGCTAAGTCATCACTTTACTCCCTTCACCATATCTGTTGTCTTCGCCATTAACTTCATTGGACAAAATAAAGCAGCAAATCACAACAATCACATACACATATTCAGAATTTGCCACCCCTAAAATCTACCGCCAGAGCCATGTGCTGCCTAGGCGTAAATCCACCCATACAGATGAGGTGTACAGAATGATATATTTTTTATGTTAATAATACTATAAACCTTTAACGAAATATTTATTTAATTAATATTATTTTAATAATACTAAGAAGGAAAGAGTCAATCCCACCCTACTTTCAGTAATGAATAAATTCCCGATTATTTTCCAGATTTTCCGGGATTTCGTCCACTCTTAATAATAAATGGCTCGTTTTGAAGAATGTTCCAAAATTTGGTGTAACATTTAGCATAAAGACCCAGAGTAACAACCGCTTTGGCCGGACAAACTCACCTTTCTGTGCTCATGGAACTTGTCTGAACAGACACCGGAGATATGGCAGAACCCTTCAGGTTCGAGATTCGTGTCCAGGTGGGTGTATATGTCGTTGAAATATGTGATGACAATGGCAGAGCAACCATCAGATAGACTGCTTAGCTTCCCACAGGCCTGAAAACAAGGGACACAGATGAGCATGTGGGACTTCTAGTATAGTATAGCATGAAAATGTGTAGCTTGACAGAAGACGTGATCATGCACAGTTATTATTTATTACATTAAGGACTAATAAACGAAATATGAAACAATTAAAATTTCTGTTTGTGATTCTTACATTTACTTATAAGTGGGTGGTGGGAGAAATGAAAAGTTTGCAATTGTGATAAAACAAATTTTTACACAAATTCTACTGTTTTCTCTCGTGAATTTAAGCTTTTTTCCTAAATAAACAAAATTTATTTGTAATTTGGCAAATACCACATCATGAAATATAATTTTCAACAAAGTAACACTGATGATAGCACTATACCAGGGCTGCTGTTTATATGAATAGTATCAGTTTTTACTTATTTTATAGGTATAAAATGAACTACAGGAAAAATAGTGTTTTCAGGATATTTAAGATATTTTTTATCTGAGGTTAGCATTAAAAAAAATCACAATTTCTACTTTTACACATTATGATACCTAAATTTGAATGATTGATTCTTTGTTTACAGCCTTTAAAAGATTTTATGCTAGGTCCAAGCAAGGACATTAATATATGAAGAGTCTACTGTAAAAATGATGGCTGTCAAAAATTCTTATTTATTAGGAAACAGTTTTTAAAGTTGACTATTTTATTTAGAAAAGCCTTTATCTTATCTATGCTTTCAAGAAAGTAGAAAAAACTTGAATTATCTAATAATTCCAAAACATAAAATACAGTTTTTATACATAAAAACATTTGTTAAGCTACACAATAAAAAGTGCAAAAATGCTGAATGTATGAAAACAGTCCAAGAATGATGAATGTCATGGGGTAGAAATTTAGCACTTATAGAACCACAGAACAGTACATGTTACATGGGAAAGTCACTAAGAAAGTTATTACAAAGAAATTTACTAATAAAATTCCCTCATCTCTTGTCATTGTGATTCTTTACTTTTCTTTTTGCTGTCCTTTCTTTTTATGCGGAGGCATACTATAGAACTCCTTGGCCTCTTGCCACAAAATTGCATGAGATATTACAAGTCTATGAACTTATCATAGAAAATTGACAGGAGATCTGTAACATGACGTTCAGAATCATAATATTGTACTAACTATATGAAAACGAGCTATCCGACAATTTATTTTCTACAACCTTAATCTCTGCTTGGTTCTTATCATGGCTGGCTGGCACAAGTATCACATCTTGGGTATCCAAAACTTATGTTAAATTGTGTATTAAAAATAGTTCTGTAAACTCATAGTACAATGTTAGTTTTGTTCCTTGTATATCTAATAAATTTTCTTCACATTTAACACATCAGGAAAGTAGATTTTATCACTTTTGCGCTTAAAATAGTGATTGGTTAAACTTTTCTCAACATTAGGAGGCATTTTACAATGTGAGTGACTGTATTTCCACCGCTTATCTTTTGGTGTCAATCCAGTATTCTTACATGATGTCTATAATGTATGTACCCTCCTTGAAGTTATGTCATGAATAGATATAAAAGCCTTCACATACACTTAATTTTACTCACAGAATTATCATCCCAAACTTTAATTTTGTAATATTATATTTACTATTTATTATCCATATATACCGACAAAAACATAAAATTCAGAAATTCAATACTAACCGTTGCATGTATATGACAAAATCAAAATGGTGTACTATAGAATTTATGCCTGGGTTACCAGATGTCCACCCAAGATTTTACTCTTCCATTAGGTATACCCTAACAGGATCCGAAGAGAAAACTTTTCCACCTTAAAATTCCTACAGGTCTTAAAGGTCAGGGTCATTGACACTTCTATAGTGAACTAGGAGACAGCCTTTGTCTGCCCTCTTTCCACCCACATGAGACTAAATTTGGACTCCACCAGGATTTGAACCAGTTTACAAGAGGTATATTGGTCTGTTTTCGAACCTCTTACAATCTCGACCGTGGCGAAAGCTTTCCTCGTATGGTAGCTCTCCCTGTTATATCCCTATCTAGAAAATGAACAGCAGTCATGTGTAGACTCTCAGCGACCAATCTGTAATGAAAAAGGTCCCCTACCACTCACCTCTAGCATTTTCCCCAAGATGTCATCTCGAGACGCAGCGTGAAATCTTTTGCCAAGCTCTGTAATCACAGTGTTGCAGTCGGAGCACTCCTGAGAGGGACCAATAATGTTCTTCCATGGGACTGCGGACACTCGCTTGCTCTGTGTGTCAAATAGAGATAGTTCAAATACGCTCACTTACTAATTATTATCATCTTTTTAACTTTTTGGAAGATCCTAGATCATTAATCTAACACTTCTCTAAATGTATGAATGTTATCATTCATTTTAGCAAAAGATGATCAAACATTTAAAGACATTATATATTTGTATAAAAAACAATATAATTAATTTACATTAAAAGTGTTTTCTTTGTCGCTTATGATGCAATCGACATAACAAATAATTATTATTTGTCAGTGGCACTAAGACTTAAAACAACTTTTTTTTTAAATTAATTTTTTTTTTATATTTTCACTCAAGCAAAGATTTGAGGATTTGAAAGAAAGTGTGAGATTCAGTAACGAAAAATATAGGATTCGACCCATCTTTAATGACAGAGAAATGTGGACGGAAAATATTTCCCTTTTATCCCTTGATGGGATGCAATCACTAAACTATCATGCGTGTCTGAACCATGGTTGCAAATGACAACCCGCCGATAATATTTTTGTAGCGTGGTAGCGAATAAAATACATTTAAGAAATCACAGGTCTATTTTTCCAAAATTACTTAAACAAAAATTGAGTGGGAAAACATCAAGGAAGGTATTTATTAAAACAATATGTGTTGTGTGTGTGTGGGGGGGGGGTGTATTGAAGATCACTCTCAATCAGCAATGATAGTCATTACTGCCCTTCACCTTGCTCTTAGCCAGCATTTTGTCGATACGAGCACTGTTGCACAGCCCTGCCACAGAGCACACGACTGAAGGGTTCATCTGCGAAGCCAGTGTCTCGATTAGCTCTGGGATGAACTCGTCAGCTAAATCACAGCACTCCTTGGAGACTACCTTGAGCGGTATCAGCTTACAGGAGCCATCAAACACCTCCTTCAACTCCTCCTGTTTAGGTAACCAAGAAAAACATAATTTCACACTCAAGTACCTTTAGCTAAACTTGCCTCTTTCATCAACCGAGCTATACAAAATACGTAAACTTTCCAGTTTAATTTCCTATTGATCCCCAAATACTTTAATCAAAAATAAATAAAATAGTAAAATAATATTACAGCCAATAGCTGTATTACTGTAATAACATCAAATAAATGTCACTGAACTTTTAAGATTAAATTTTCTACCAATAAATTTTATGGAATTTGGTTACCACTACCTTAGACCTTTTAAAGAGTGTGATTTGAGCCGATAAAACTCTCCTTTCCTCTTAAATATAACATCATTAACCAGGATTCAAAACAGAGACCTTAAAAGATGTAAGACCATCACCATAATCATTTGTACTCTTACTAAAGAGTCGTGGAGTGGGAAGCAATTATGGTTGGAGTTGGAGTCGGTAAAAATGTACCGACTCAAGACTATGGCTTCAAAAAACAACTTATGATATTATAATAATACATGATAAACATAACAATTAAACTTTTTAATTTTTTAGAACCAATGTTTGTAATTTTGTTTGACAAATTTAGTTAAATATAAATTCACAATGCCAAATAATCTTCCCATGAAGTCATCTGTATTGGAGCATTTTACTACAATTGAGTCGGATAGTTGAAACAGAGACGAGTCGGCTTCAAAGGTTTGACGTACTGACGCCACAGCCCTGATAAATATTGCGTAATTAATTTCTTTTTACGCAAATCGAAGCACTAAAAAAGAACAAATAACAATAAAGGGTCAACATTATCAGCAGACATTATAATTTTGCTAAAAGAACCTTTATATTATGTTTCCACACGTGTTTCTTGGAGTAAAAAAAAAAAAGTTGCACGAACGGTAAAATAACTTTTAACTTTTGGCCCTGTCTGTTTTTTTCAAGATGACTAGGTGAGGTAAAAGAGAAATGCCTCCTTTACACAAAACTAGATATGTTAAGTAGCCTCTTAGCTTAATAAAAATATTTCATGTACAGCCCAATTTCTATAGGAAGAACACCTTATTGATAGATTTATGTACGTCCAATTCTATAGGAAGAACATGTCTGATACAAGATTTAATAGATCCACTTTCGTGTATTCTTATGTCAAGTCATGTGAACTCGGGTGTTACTTTTAATAGATATTATCAATTCAGAAAGTGATACCAATAATATTGTCAATATCGACAACAAAATACATGTTTGAATTTTCTAAAATGCTCTTCCTATG